>JAYRCO010000010.1:0-49801 GCA_037042815.1 Ceratobasidium papillatum | reverse complement strand
AAATATCCAAACCCCGGGGGTAAATTACACCCGGAGAGAGGCAAATGCCGGTTAAAACACTGGGGGGGGGGGGGGGGGCGTAAACCGGGTAAACTGGTAAATAGCAGCAAATTTCAATTAATTTGTTTGCCGGGGTTTTCCTGACGACGTGATGAGTGGATCACAAGAGGCTGCTCACTACCACGATCGCCTTTGCCACTCAACATATTTACTACTACTGTGAACAGCCGATCAATATGCCATCCCTTGCGGGGTTCTATGCAGTAGGTATTTTATTTCATACATGTGCCACATGTGGCAACGCTCACGTTCTTGGATTTAGACGCAGGACGATTGTCAACAGTGGCTCAGGATACACGCTCCCGAGATCATCGAGAAACAACCAAGGGCCAGTACAGGTGCAGTGGAAAGAAAGGCCCATGAATACATGAGGACGCACAAACGTGCTCGTGGCGCATTTTTATGCGAATCGATGATCTTTCCTAGGAAGTATTTTCAGGGTGGCTGAGACTAAGCTGATAGCCCCTCGTTTGTACCAGCGCGGCGAAGATCCTGTTTACGGGTTGATGTTGTGCCGCTACATAAGCGATAAGAAAGAGTACTTGGCACCAGACCCCGTTCGCGACCGGTATTTGAGGGAGCAGATTCAGCACAACTTTGGGCTGAAAGTGTCCGAATGGACGGTAATCTGGTACCGCGAGAGCGATCCTGACATGATCACGAAGTTCTTGTCGCCTGATGTTACGGCCAATCGTGTGTAAATAGCGCATAGCACCGTCGATATCTAGTAGCAGTCACCAGACAATGATCCGAGCCCCAATGTGCACACATCATGCGAAGCCAGTCACCTAGCTACCGCAAGGCCGCTCCGCTCAGACAATTATTTAGAATTTTGGGGTCCGAAAATGAGCTAGACAAAGTTGTTTGGTCACGTGGGACCCCAACCACAAGCCTGCAGAATACACTTGCACAGGCAAAGATATGGCAGGAAGGAATGCGAGGCGGGCTCGTGGCTTGCCGAATTTCAAGCGTCATGAGGTTGTGTTTGGCTCAGAGGTGGTCCCGCTGAGTACTTGATTCTTTTGCAATAGACGTGTAAGATAGCTGGTGGGTATACAGAGAAGAAGAAAAACAAATAACGAATCTTGAACAAAAAAAGGAATAAACAAAGACAGACGGCCATGACCCAGATACCGACAGCAACGAAGCGAAACAGTAGTACCAGACGAGAAACGAAAAGAAAGGACAAGAGAAAAAGTAAAGGATCGAATTGGTTATGCGTTGGATCGAGTACGCTCGTGGGGTGCGCGAGATGTGCTCGGCTCATAGTCACTCTCCCGTTGATTTGTCGACGTGCGCGAATTGACACGTTGTTGCCAGTCCTCAAACGAGTCAAACTGCGTCATGCCGTTTTCGGTGCTCGCCTGGCTCTCCCGGCGCGATATGCCGGATATCGGTCGGCCGTCGTCTCCATACCCGCCTTGATCGTCGAGCAGTATGTGGACCTTGTGCGAAAGCAAGTCCTTTTCACGTCGCAGCGCCGCGTTCTCGTTTGTCAGTCGTTCAACTACGGTCTCGTCCGACCCGTTGCGTGCAAGACTGAGCGCATGCTCCAGTTCACGAATGCGAGCGTCGAGTTCTTCGGCTTGGACCTCCCGCTCTGACGCCTCGTTTTGTGCAATCACCAAGTCTTCCCGGGATTGTTCGAGATCATGCTGGAGAGCTTCGAGCTGACGACGGAGTTCGTTGCGATCGGTAGTCATTCGCTGGAGCGAACGCTGTGCATCGACGAGTTGGCCACGAAGGGTGTCGTGTCCTTCGTCCGACTGGGGCGTGTTGCGACCCGTGGCACCGCGGGTACGAGAACCAGCCTCAGAACTGGTGATTCCGCGTGAAGTATCGAGCTCAGACTGGAGCTTTTCGTTTAGTGCTTTCGACTTGGCATAGTCCTCCTTCATACGACGCATCATCTTTTCGGTGCCCCTGTCCAAGAAATTAAGTCTTAAATTCCCAGAACGAGAAACGCTACAACTCACTTGACGTATTTAACAGCCATCTGGTAATCATGATCGAGCTCCTGAATCCGCTTGTTCAACCTCGTCTCGGTCTCCTCACGCTTTCGATCCGCTCGACCGTCTGCGTCTATAGAACTCGGACTCGAAGCCGACTTGGCACGCTCGAGTTGCTGAGCCAGATGCTGGACCTGCGCCTCGGCATCATCCCGACGGCGATGGACATCTTGGAGCTCGCGCTCAGCGTCCTGGTGAAGCCTCACGCGCTCCCGAAGCTCATTCTCCAGCTGCTGGATTCGGATAATTCCACCACGACCCTCGCCCTCGGAATTGATGTCTTCCTCGTCGACGACAATCCCATTATCGACCAGATACTTGCGGAGCATCCCCAACCGGACTTCGGCTGAACTAGCCGCACTCGCACGTTCACGAACCGCAGCCTCCTTCATCGCCAACTCCTGCTTCAACCTCCCAGTCTCGGCCACGTTCGTCGCCAATTGAGCTCGCACTCCACCAAGCTGGGCCCTAAGCGCCGCAGCCTCGGTCTGAGCAACGCCCGCCTTTTTCTGATGCGCGACAAGGTCCGACTGGGACTCGCCGATCCGATTTCCGGCCTCTTTAAGCATCTTACGCAGACCCGAGAGCTCCATCTCCATCGCATGGACTTTTTCAGCGTGCCCGCGAGTCGCGCGGTCCTCGTCTGCCTTGAGTTCCCGGTGCGAGTCGAGCAACGTGCCCAGACCAGACGTCGTCGCGCGTCGATGAGCATCGGCCTCTTCGCGGGACTTGGCCCACGCATTTTCGACATCTTCAAGACGTTGGAGAGCCGTTTGAGATTCCAGAGTCCGAGTCTCGAGTTCAGCCCTCATCTCGGCCTGTTCAGCCTCGAGCGACTGGATAACCTGACGCGAGCGCTCCCATTGACGTTCCAGATCATCTGCCCGAGCACTTGTTGCAGCCAACGCCTCTTGGGTCTGCTGCAACACACGGAGATGTTCATCCCGCAACGCCTTAGATTCGTCCAACTTGCGCAGCGTAGCCGAATGGTCCGCCTCGTTTTGCTCCGCGGCCGAGTTAATAGCCACAATCTTCTCGGCGTGGTCCCGCATCGAAGACTCGAGGTATACGTTCCGGTCCAACAGGTCAGCATGGTCCGTGGCCACCCGCTCCTTGTCCTCTTCAGCAATTTCTGCCCTTCGGAGCGTTTCGGCCGTCTGCTCCTCGGCTTGTTCGCGCAATTGAGTCTGTAAAGCAAGCGCTTCGGTCCGTTCAAGTAAAACGCGCTCCAACGACGATCGCTCGTTCGACGCAGCCGTCAAGAGCCTCTCCAGATTGATTGTTCGTTCACGTTCGAGCTTGGCCGGATCACCCTCGAGACCCGATTCATAAGACGCGAGCTTGGCTCGACAAAACGCGGCTTCTTGGAGTGCAGTCGTCTTGACACGTTCGGCCTCGTTCAATCGGTCCGAGACAGACTGGATCTGAGTCGCGAGTGTCGACTACGTTAAAAAATTAGCCCAGCATTCAAGATTTGATTCGCCACGCCAGACTCACCTGCAATCGTGCTTGCTGCTGCTTTAACCCAACAACCACGTCCGCCAGTCCTTCCCCAGCCGACCAATCGCCTTGAACATCCTCCTCCGAATCGGCCCACACGAAACCAGCAGCCATAGCCCGAGCGAGCGCAGCGCGCATCCATACTTCACGACGCTTCAACATCTCCAAGTCGTCCCCGGACGCAACACTGCTCGATTCTCGTGAAAACGCGCTCAACTCTCTCGGGGTAAGCCCAGCAGATTCCCTCGGGGTAAGACCGCTCGACTCCCTTGTAAGACCAGCGGACTCCCTCGGGGCAAGGCCAGCAGATTCCCTAGGCGTAGCTCCCACAGATCCCACAGGCGAAAGCGCAGATTCCCTAGGCACAAGTCCCATGGGTGCCGCATGACCAAGACTACTACCTCCCCGAGCCGAAACAGCACTCCCAGCCCGAACATGCCCATTGACCAACTCGCGATCCGCAGGAGAGTTGCTCCGACTCCCAGTCTGACCGCGCATCGCGACTGCGGCCATGCTAACGGGCGACCTGTCCGCCACAGACGGAGATCGATTTCGAGTTAAATCTTGTGTTGCTTGAGGCGTTCGAGTGCGTTCCACTTGTTCCTGTGGGCTCCGTGTACGCTCAAGATGGTCTTGCGGGCTTCGTGTACGTTCAAGCTGCTCCTGCTGACTCCTATCCTGGGGACTCATCGCCCGCTCCTGCGGCGTCCTCGCCCGTTCCTGCAAAACCTCAGGCGGACTCTTGGCCCTCTCCAAAATCCCTTCATCCTCCGACCTTCTAGGAGGCCTAGGCGGCGGCGCAACAGCACTCGCACCCAAAGACTGAACAGGAACCCCAACCCCATTCGGACTCCTCACGCGCCCCGCAGACCGCCTTCCTTCATCTCCGCTCCGGCCCTCGTCCTCGGACGCACTCGGATTCGGCCTCCAGCTGCCCGATTCGTCGACACTTTGGGCACCCCGCCGAGCTTCTTCTCGGTCGCGTTCACGACGGGGTTCGTCTACGCTCTGAGCTCCTCGGCGGGCGTCGTCTTGAGTAAGTTGTTGCAGGCGGCTGTCTGTAGCATTTTGACCTGGCAATCGTCGAGCTTCAGACGGAGAACCAGCGGGTGGTGTTCCTGCTACACCGTTGGGCGGAGCAGGGCGCTTGTTGTTCGGAGGGACAGCAGCTTTGCTCTCCGGGTACTTGATCAAATCTAATCAAGCCAGCAGGGTCAGCTAAGATGAACAGCGGAAGTAGGTATGGAAACGCAACGCGATGTTGAACATGGAAACGCAGCGCGATATCGAACATGGAATGGCGCGAGATGACAAACACAAGATAGCACGAGATAAAATCGACCCAGAAACACCCGACCAGCCCAACCAAAAGAAAAAGAAAAAAGACTCACTCGTATCCAACACATGCACCAACAACGAATCATCTTTGGCCCCGGGCCCAGTCGTCCCAGTCCCAGTCCCACTCGCATCCCCCGACTCGCCGCCAATAACAAACATCCTCCCGTCGGCCGTAGCCATCGCATGTCCACTTCGTCCCGACGGCTGAGGGCCCATATTTTGGAACATGTACCAACGTTGATCTAACACATCACGAACATCAGCACTAAAATAAACCGAGGGGAGAAGGAAGGTTGGACTCACTCCCGATTTTAAAACTCCCCAAATCACCCAAATCCTTCCCATCCACACCTCGTCCGCCAAACACATACATCACGTCTCCCACAAGAGCTGCAGCGTGTCCTTCTCTCGGAACAGGAATAAACCCGATGCAGGTAAGTTCGGTCCAGGTTCGGGTAGCGAGGTCGTAGACCCATGTATCGTTGTAATGGAACGCGCCGTCTGTACCGCCGAATCTATCATACCATAGTTAGATAAGAGAGAGAGGAATGAGGATGGAGATGAGAAGACGTACATGTAAATCTTATTTTCATGCGTGACGAGTACATGACCCGTCCGACGCGGAGGCGGCTCATTGCCTTCAACAGGCGTAAGCTGTTCCCACGCAGCTTCACCACGAACTACTAGCAAGGCAAGAAAAGTGAGCAACCAAGTCACATGAAAAAAGCAAACGACGCACGCGACTGCAAATCAAAACACCACAAATCATTCAAAAACTCCCCGTCGACCTGTCCTCCAAACACGATAAACTTGTTTCCGCACATCCCAACCGCATGTCCGTATCGTCCAAGCGGGGCAGGACCGGCAACGCCTACTCGGGTCCAGTCGCGTGTTGCTAATGGATGATATCATATCAGCCCCAACTTCCACTAAAGAGAGAGAAAAAATGAAAAAGACGCACAAAGATTGAGCAAATAAAGCCCATCGTCATTCCGATCGCCCTCCTTGGCAAGCGTATCACCTCCCCATACGATCAACACACTACTCACGAGCGCACTCTTATGACCCACACGCGGCCCAGGAGCGTCTCCCGTAGTCTCCATAAGCGCAGCTTTAACACCCATCTCCTTGGTCGACCGACGTCCGCTCGAATTCACTACAGCATCCGCGCCCCAGAATCCCGTCATGACCCACAAGTCATCTTTAACTTCGTCCTTGACCAGTCCGCCAAACACGAACAGTTCGCCCGTGGGTGTAGCAACCAATGGAACCGAGTGGCCATATCGAGGCAACAGAGGGCCGGTCATGCTCGTCACGCTTTGTTGGGGGTTTCCGCTAGGAGGTAGTTTTTGCGGCGCGTCGAGCAAGAGACGCCGGACGGACCAGGGGTAGTCTTGACGCGGTCGAGGTGGTTGTTGTTGCTGAGGAGTAGCCTGTTGTTGTTGGGGAGTAGCCTGTTGCTGCTGTTGCTGCTGCATAGGAGGTCCCTGGGGCGGAAATGCACCAGGCGGCATACGCGTCGACGGCTGCTGAGGCCGTCCAAAGGTGCCCTGACTCGGGTTCGGGGCCGCAGCCAGCGGGGACGGAGCAGGGGCCGACATGGACACGGGCGCAGGTGCCGGAGCAGGTGCAGGCGCAGGCTGAGCGGTATGCCGCTTGCGCGAAAAGAAAGACATCCTGCCTGTCGAACCACCACCAGAATCTTTCTGTTTTCCGAACAGGAACGCAATGTTGGCGACAACGTATCAACGTACGGCCTGCGCCAAGAGCAAAGGAGAAGAGGAGGAGGATATTAGGGGATGAGAGCGGAGGAGAGAGGAGCGCAAGGACGTACAACTGTGCTGTGTGAGGCCTCAACACTTTGTCACGTGGCGGCGCTTGCTAGCTGTTTTTGGTTCCGTCCGGCTGTTGCCACACCAAAGCGGGACAAATAGAATGCGCCCCTGTTGTTTCAGGCTTTGTTTTCCCTTCGAGTGTGTTTTTGTCAAGTGTGTTTTCGTCCAATCGTGAGACTGTGCGTTCCTCTAGTCTTGGCCTCGAGGATCCACCGAGTTGACTCTCGGAATCACAAATCATCCTCCGAACTTCCCGATCCATTGAATCGTCTTCTCCAAACTCCACTCCACTCTTCGACTTCTTCGGCGATCAAAGTCCGCGCCTCATTGTACTTCTACTTTTGTCCAGTTCACCACGTTACCCAACGCCCACTTGAATAGAATGTACCTGGAAGAATCGAGTCACGGCTTTCAAGTTGACAAGCGGGCATACTTGTGAGGCGCCTAGATATGATGCCCAACGCGTCAACAGCAAACACCACACAGCCGAACTTATTAGAGTCCTTATAAATGCCGACTATAGATTCCTAGCCATAATTGAGCTCAGCCAAAACTTTTTTCATGAATCATGTATATTTAGAGTCGTTTTGAGGCTATGCCCTATGTTGCGACATGCTAGGACAGTACAGGAGTACAGAGGAGCGGAAGAGGTAGTTAGATGCAAAGTGTCGCAGGCTGTATACGAAATACTATCTAAATTTAAACTACGGACCAGGAAGACTTCTAAAAGTCCCAAAGGCAAGAGCGCGAGGAAGCCAAAACTTGTAGCATGTAGAGCAGTATAGCAAAAGGTTCATAATCCTCATCTCTAACACGCATACACCTCTGCAGTAGTACGTAATGACTTCTCCACTTTCTGTCATACGGCGCAGATCTATTGATGAGCATCTGACTATCAAATACTTTAGGCACGGATGAAATTCAGATTTCTAGCCCTCCGTTCCTCCGCTAACCCCGTACAGAAGAAAAAAAACAGAACTTCTATAAGTCGACAGTATGACTTCAGGCTCAAATTTCATCCGTGCCCAAACGATCTACTACATCGATCGACACACACAACCACTCGATGTTCCCGTCCTCATGGACATCAATAAACCAAACCAATCACATTATCAGAACGAACCAAACGCAAACACGAGAAATTATCATGTGTACATATAGAATACGGGGACACAACCAAAAACACAAAACTTATCCATAGGCCACACATCATCGCCAAACTACAACATAAAAAGGAGCAAGGACTAGTCTCAATAACAAAACCGCAAACAAAAGACCAAGCAAAGCGGCCTCGAATCTTCCATTCACCTCCTTCTCCTTCTGGCCCAAAGGGCCGACGCTAACAGCTCTCACAAGAGCATCTCGAACGAATTTTGAAACCATATGGAAGCCGAGGTTTAGATACCCGACGTCATTCCACCGTGCCCGATCGCACCGTACTTGTTCTGCAGAGCGCCAAACTCCTTGGCTCGGACTTTTCGGACGCTACCAGGTTGAGTTTGAGATTGGGACTGAGACTGGGTTGGAAGAGCAACGCGAATGGGAGTAGCAGCAGGCGTGTACCCAGATGCGCCGTACTGCGAAGCTAGAGCGCCAAAAGCAGCTTCATAGTTCTTTTGAGCCGGCTTCTCTTGAGCGGGGAGCAGAAGAGAGGCGGAAGACGAAGCAGCACGAGACTTGGTGAAGAAAGGCATTTCTGCGAGTAGAGTAGATAGTAGGACGATAGAGTAGTGATGCTACTGCGAGTAAGAAATTGAGTTGTTGTTCTCACCACCTCGCAACTCACATACTTAAATACCCTCATCAAAATTCCACCAGGATCTGCAGATCAATAAGCCTCAGCGAGCGCAGCCACTGCGCAGCCACGCATGACGCTCGAGTCATCAAACGCAGTCATCTCGCAGCATCAAATAGGTACTATACAAAACCACATAATCCAGATTCGAGTTACGTACCTTTTTCATGAGCGCCATTTCTCACACCTCCAGGCACGAGCTTCTTGGCAGATGACATGATTCAAACGCAGTGTTGTCAGGCCTTGTTCTTAGATGTAGGATGTTTCTGTTGAGATCGATCGGTGGTTGTGCTGTTCCTTCGCGCGTCATGTATGCATACAACAGACGACAAAATGACTCGTACCAATGTCCAAAAGAACACCACGGCGTGCGAGTTATCCGAGTAGGCAAAAAGAAAGAAAAACTTAAAAAAACTTTCAAACCAATTATAATTTCACTCAACCGCCGTACAGAATTCATTCCATAACCGTCTACTCTTGGTCCACCCCGTTTCATGCGTTTGAAGCGAACTACCATAACACGATTTTAGCTACAAAACTGAACACACTGGGTTCTCTGACTCGACTATGGCCTCAAACATCAAAACGACATAACGATACCTAATCGAGAACGTCCCCTTCAGCCGAGTCCTCACTGCACATAACAAATGCCTCTTTCGGTCTCCAGTCGCCTCCAGTTGTCGTCCTAGACATCCATTCGCCATACGCCCTTACGTACGCTTCATACTTCGGCTAAATTTGTAAAGAAAACCAAGCCACAGGTCTTAAAAGTTAAAAGTTGTCAGGTGACGCCAGCCAGCCGATTCACAGCAGAATGCCGCCAGCCTCCAGGTTAGTTGTATAGAGCAATTTAACGGTCGCGAACGCTCACCCACGTTGTCGACAGCGGCCAGGCTGATTCGTCATTGGTGCTGCCTTGCTTCGCAATTGGAAATACAATGTCAAATTATGTTCAAAAGTGGCCGCTAGCATCGGCGGCGACCTGTGGTTCGGGGACACACACAAACTAATTGGGTATGGCGATCAACAGTTTCCGCCACCGGGTAAGACTAGGCTCGCCGAGTTTGACGGGAATTCGATCGCAGTATCACTGACAAAAATCCCCCCCACAGCCGACATTTCATTCCCTTGCAAGCGCTAACTAGATTTGTTTAGATGCGGACGCTTGTCGTACAGTGGATGTTGTATCACCATACTCCAAATCTCGCTATAAATAAGTGTTACACTTATAGACTCGCACTGAACTGGGTGCAACTGGGAATTCAATTGGCTTTCGCTGTGAATGTCCCCCACTAGTTTCCTAATGTCGCCCAATGCAACCATCGAGTTCATCAATGAGCTGGTCGAAGCCAACCCTCAAGTTCAAAGTGGAAAGTACCTCGCAGGTTCGTCTACTATTCTCATGTCTAGAGTCAGCCTTGAGAACTCAACATTTGTCTCATTTTCTGGAACAGTGGTGGCTTGCGTGCTGCTGTTATACGACATTGCTATGGGCTTGGAGAACGAAATACGTTATGTTTGGTTTAATCGGCCGTCCCTTGCTGGAATTCTTTATTACCTCAACCGATATACGCCTTTGCTCGTTTTATCGTAAGTCAATTTGTCGGGTAGTGACTTAACTCGTACTAAACATAATTTGCAACGAAAACTAGCGTCAACATCATAGGTATGTCCCTCCGATTCGATCTAGTATTACCGCAGACTGCTGCATGCTCAACTGTCGCTTTGCTGTAGCCTTTTTTACACCTAACATATCTCCATCAGTTAGTCTTCCGTTTGTTCCAGTGGGAGCTTACCTGGAGCTGACATTCAACTCAGGAGTTTGTTCATTTGTTGCAATTCGCACCTATATCTAATCGCTAGTGCATAGATGTAAAACTATCGTGCGTGTCGTTGCATGTGGCTGCGTTTTTTGTGACGTGGTTGTTGGAGGTACTGGGCCGAAATCCTCGTAAACTGCAGATACTTATATTGGTCTCAGTTACTATCATCGCACGTTGTTGGGCATTGTTCAATCAGGAGTGAGTCGATTCTGTAGTCTGCCCGAACAAAATCCAACTACATTTCACTCAGACGCCGAGTTGTGATGTGATGACCAAGCTCAATTCGTTTCCCGGTTCATTAATCCCCTCTTCATAGCCTACTTTGGACCGGATTCGTAGTCTTTCTGATCCCCGCGGTGTTTTTTGTCCTCAGACAAACGGAGGCGAGTCCGCCCGACTCTCTCGCTACACGATTTCGTCACTAACTTCGCAAAAAGCGTCACACCTATCTACCAAATCCTCGTAAGTCAAAACGTATAGCACTTACACGATAGATAACACTTCTCAGTCCCAGAAGTTTTTGTGGGTTGTATAATCATCCCCAGCTCTAATCCGTGGCTACCCTTCATATTTCCCCTCGTGTTCGAAACGTTTGTCTTCGTGGCAACCGTCTGGCAAACCAAACGGCTGATGCGAGAGTTTGGTCATATGCCACTTGTGAACAAATTATTGAAAGAGTACGCTCGTTTTTGCTTTGTCTAATGCACTCTAATAAATGTTTACCATAGTGGCACATTCTTCTATGCTACTATCCTATTGGATACCTTGTTCACTTGTGTTGGGACAACAATTCCATCCAACAAAACGGCAGCAATCGCATCTTGGTAGATTATTTTTAAAACGTGTTTCGGCTTTGGTCATACTAAATACTCTATGGTACTGTAGCATTTATCTGGCATTTCGGAGTGTGATGTGTAACCGCCTAATATGCTCGCTTTATTCGTTCAGTCGCTCGACCACTACCTCAAGTTCTATACCAATTTCCTTAACGACATTTGGGTTGGGCATCTCAATGACAACATTCACCGGCAACACCACCCTTGGGCTGTAAGCGAGTAGTGGGCTAAAAGATTGTAGGGCTTGTTTAATGTAGAATACTGTTATCGGACATACTCTAGGCCATGATACTCGGGTTCGAATTTGCTGAGTATATGCTCAATGAATAGTCGATGCTGCAGCTCAGGAATGAACACCGCTGATTGCCAGGATTGCTCGTAATACTCTGAGTCTTTAGCGCCGACAAAAGGGATACTGCGGCGTTGTGTAGATATGGGAGTGTGTACGGGAGACTACACGGCATAGTACACTACCCTCTCATCGAGGTCCAGCCCAGAAGAACAGAAGTCGGTCTTATTTGTTATTGGCATCAGCGTGCTAATTGTAATTGGAAATGGAATGTCAAGTCGCGATTCAGTTCATATCTAAAAAAAGTCGCCGCTAGCTCCTCTCCCCTCGTGTCATCAACGGCGACCTCTGACATTGGGCGCCCACAAGATTGGAAAAGAATTCAACCATAACATCTTTTATGAATATCGTGCCACTCTGTCTAATTCATTCCTGTGTAAGCGTTGAGTTATTAGGATGTTCACACTTTGGTGGACAATGTTGGCGCCGCCATCCCGTTCTTTTTATAGACAAGTATTACTTTCTTGCATAAAACCCGGTTGGACTGGGTGCAGTCAAGAACTTGGTTAATCTCTTGCTGCAGATACCCCACTCGCTTACCCTAATCTCTTGATGTCGTCCAATTCAACTATCGAGCTTATTAGCGCACTAGCCAAGAACAACCCTCAAGTTCAAAATGCTAAATACCTCGCGAGTGTGTTCATCTTCCTGCATCGATTCAGCCTCAGTAATTTAATTGTTTCTCGTCCCTTGGAATAGTGGCATCTTTCATGTTGCTGATCTATGACATTGTTATTGGCTTGGAAAACGAGGTCAATTACATCTGGCTTGGCCGACCGTCCTTTGCTCGTATTCTCTATTACCTCAACCGATACACTCCCTTGTTCGTCTTATCGTAAGTCTTGTTGTGCAGTGATATTTTATCATTCCCACTAAGCATGCAAGCCACGGAAATAAGTCTTAACGCTATAAGTACGTCCCTCTGCTCGCACCCAATACTGCAATCGTTCGTTATATGCTTACTAGACATTTTATCATAGTTTTTCTTGCACCTACTATAACACCATCGGTTTGTCCTTCATTTGTGCAGTGGAAGGCTATTTGAACTTAATATTCAATCCAGGAGTTCGTTCACTTCGTTGTGGCTTACACTCGCATCTAACAAGTCAGTGCACAGATGCAAAACCATCGTGCATGTCTATTCATACGGCTGCGTTTTTTGTGACATGGTTATTGGAGGTACGTAGCCAAGTTTCCTAGAGACCTCCTCCAGACGTCCATCATAGTTCCACAGTCACTGTCGTCGCACGTTGTTGGGCACTGTTCAATCAAGAGTGAGTCGTTTGGCAACCTAACCTGAACGATATATAATATCCGATTCAGACCCCGAGTAGTCATGTGAGAACAAAACCACGCTCGTATTCCAGTTAGCTGACGCCCTCTTTCACAGTCTACTTTTCAGTGCCCTGGTAACATTTCTTGTCCCGGCTGTGGTTATTCTCTTCAGACAAACAGAAGTGAGTATTCATGATTTTTTTTCGCTGAGACTTGTTTCCACCGACTTTGCCATATGCAGCATCACACCTATCTGCCAAATCCTCGTAAGTCCATAAAACATGACATATACATAATGGATAACGCTTCTCAGTCCCGGGAGTATTCGCAGGTTGTATAATTATACCATCCTCGAACTCATGGCTGCCTTTCATATTCCCCTTTATATTCGAGACAATTGTTTTCATAATCACAGTCTGGCGGACCAGGCACCTGATGCGAGAGTTTGGCCACATGCCGTTTGTGAGCCAATTATTGAAAGAGTAAGATTGCTCTCGCTTTGGCTGGCTTGTTCTAACAAAATCTTACCTTAGTGGCACGCTCTTTTATGTGGCCATCATACTAGATATTTTATTCACTTGCGTTGGGGCAGCGATACCACCCATCAAAGCGGCAGCGCTCGCTTCTGGGTAAGTCCTTTGTAAACGTAGTTAAAACTTGGTCGTGTTGAAAACCTTGTGATATTGCAGCATATATACAGCATTTAGGAGCGTGATGTGTAATCGCCTCATATGCTCGCTGTATTCATTCGGCCGCTCAGCTACTAGCTCAAGTCCTATACCAATTTCCTCAGCAACAGTTGGGCTGGGCATTCCGATGACAACATTTCGGACCAGCGGCATCACCCTTGGAAATTAACCGAGCAGTGGAGCAAATGACTAAGGGGCTTAGCTTAGTGTGGTATACTATTGTCAGATGTGCTTTAGATGTTATCGTGTAATCTGCTGAGTGTGATTGACGAATACCAACAGGATTGTTTCTGTACTTGGATGTGCTTCGCCACTCGCGCCTCGACAGTGAGGGACTTTATCTCTGTGACGCACCCATCAAATCCCCTATACAATTGCGTACCCGGTGCACACTAGGCCACGCTAAAGGAGATCCGATTAGGCCAATATACCGCCGAATGGACTAATAATACTTGTGGTAGACTTGGGTAAATGAAAATAACCATGTATGTTGAGTCAGTTCCAGTAAGGACATCCCCACACAGAACTATATTGTAACGTTGGACCTTGTTGGTTGCATGCATTACACGATATTGGCTGGCAGAAAGACGAGCCGAATCAACCGACGGACATGGCGGCCGTACGAATCGGTTCGCAGTGAAATCGATCTGCAAATTTTTGAGTACTCGCTTCAACGCCGATGATTCATATCTCGACCAACACATGCCAGAGCGGCTTGCAAACACATATGTTTTCCAAGCATGCAGACTCTTCAGCTGAAAAAGTATTACTTGGGATGTAACATAAGTTACTTTCTATTTTTGACTCAAGAATAATAACTCTAAAGCCCAACCTGGCAAGGTGTTGATGTTAGGCCGAGAATCATTGGGGGATCACGACCCTGATCTACAGCTTGTGGCTCGATCTAGTCTTGGGATTTGCCCCGAAACTCGGGATACGTTGGCACCTAGATCTTATTCAGTTAGCAGCTATATAGAGGCGATATTTTTCTCATCACGACCCGTTTTTAGTCCCCAGCGCTCCATCTCTATCCTTGAACCATTCGCCTGGCAGATTAAAGCAAACCATAAAATAAGGCATGGATGCCTCGTTCATCGAAGAGCTCGTTCATCGATATTGGCAAATTCAGACTACAAAATATCTTGCAGGTACCTGGGACGATTTTACTTGTGAGCTAATACTAAAAATACGTTTTTCTATAAGTTGCCACCTACATAATGGTGTTTTATGATGTTTTGATTCGCATGGACGAGGAGGTCTCTCTCATCTGGCCCAGTCGTTGGTCCTTTGCTCGAGTGGTTTACCACCTGAACCGTTACATACCCCTTTTTGTGTTACCGTAGGTGCCGAGTTACTTTCTGCTACACAATCTACTAAACTTAGCTTTGGCATCAGGTTAGGCGCCTCAAGTAAGCTTTGCTATTATCGTCCTTATTGGGTGGAGGGGATTGGAGATTATTCACTTATGTTTCTACTACAAGCGTTCCTCATTTCTTCAATCACGCCGTCGGTGAGTTGTATATTCTGGTTTCTTTTGGAGTAACTGAGTGGTGCCGAATAAACCAGGAGTTAGTGCTTCTGTTGGGTTGATTAACTTTTTCATTTATAGCTAACCTGGGCGACCTCATAGATGCAAAACAATCGTGTACTTGTACGCGTATGGGTGCATTTTTTGTGGCGCCCTCATCTCAGGTTTGTTTTCATTGAGTCGGATCGCATCACCTTGAGATATTGACGAGGCGTTATTCAGGTACCATCATGGCACGGTGTTGGGTGTTATTCGGCCAGAAGTGAGTAAAGACTAAGTTTAGTATCGATTCATATTCGCTCAATTTAGTACTAGACTATATGTCTTAGCGTAAGGGTAACGCGTTTTCCCAGTCGTAACGTTCGCTTACCGTTCCCAAGGGGCCTTCTAGTGGTTTATGTTTGCAGTCTTGTCCCCCTCATAATTGTCCTTACCAACGAAATGAGTGTAGGTTCCAATAGAGTCCTCGTGACAACACACTTATCTAATATCACACAGAAATACACGTATCTTGACAATCCTTGTGGGTGTATGCATCTTCTTTTCAACCAGATCATTCACTGTACTTCGATTGCTTAGTGCCAGGAATATTTACGGGATGTTTCGTCCGACCGTCTCCCACTCCTTGGATGCCTTATATATTTCCGTTCATGTTCGACACCACGGTCTTCTTTCTCACTGTATACAGGACCAAGCAACTTATGCGCGAGTTCGGACAAACCCCGCTGGTTAAACAGCTACTGAAGGAGTACGTCTAACTCTGAGTTCCTTGACTCGATAGCTGATGGAACTCTGGCAGCGGACTTGTTTTCTACGCTACCATTGTGCTCATTGTCGCGCTTACCTGTGTTGGTGCCGCAATTTCTGCCACTCGTTTAGCGGCTGTTGGTTCTGGGTGAGAGTTCTCGGAGCTGGAACATCAGTAGGGCTGCTATTAACTACTTCTGGCTATAGGTTGTATACCGCATTCGGTAGCTTGATGTGTAGCCGTCTTATTGTGTCGTTGTATACTTTTGAGCACTCGATACCTGTTTCATGCGTCGCCAATGCCCCTACCGGAACGTTTGGACTTGGCATTCAGATGGCCACGTTTCAGACTGCGGGAAGCACCACTCTTGCCGGACATCAAAGGGACGAACATAATGGCTGTGTGATTTAACAAATCACTCGGCCGGGGACCACGAGCCTAGCGCTCATGATTTGCATCAGGAATGATGTGGCGGTAGTATACAACTGTTTCTTATGTCCTGCGGGTTTACCAGACCTGATAAGTTCGCAGGGCGCTATCCTTTTAGTGTTTATTTGATGTAAAAATTGATGACTATCATACAAGCAGCCCGAATCGCGGGCGCGTACCAAAAAAAAAAGAAATCATTATATCCCTTCTGTCCGTCTTTGCCTTTCGCGCTCAAGATGACTGTGATCCAATCCTAATCAATAACTTACCCGATGTCCTTCGAGATTCTATATCGGTATGAGTTTGGCGGACTCCTTCTGTTGTGAACGGGTATTCATCGAATATTTCAGCCTTCAGCTGTCCAGTACGGACAAACTCGAACAGTTCGGTGCAGTACTTGTAAAACCGCTTAGGATTGAAAAGATAGTTTCGAAGGCTACACAAAGTTGTCAGGCCATCGCTCCGCCGCCTTCTAGAAGATTGACTTACACTGGGTAGCATATTTTGATATTCTTTTCTGCGAGCGTATGGAGCTTGACCGGAGGTACAGGCCCACTCGCGTCTCCAAGGCTCACGATTGTGCCCATAAAAGCAATCGCCTCTAAATCGCCTTTCCATGTGGCCGCACCAATTCCATCGTAAATCCCCTGAACGCCTTGTCCATTTGTTATCTTGAGGACGGTTTCGGGAATAGATTGCTTGGTGTATAAAATCACGTGCGATGCGCCTGCCGCTCGCGCACGACGCGCTTTGGCTTCTGTTGAAGTTGTACCAATGACAGTTGCCCCGTAGTTTCGAGCAAGCTATAATGCACTTTGCTAAGATAGTGCATGTAAGGCGGGGGAAATACTCACCTGACACAGAAGCAGGCCTACACCTCCGGCGGCCGTATGTACCAAGACGGTATCTCCCTTCTCCACCTTATATGCGTCCTTAACAGAAGTGAGAGCTATAAAGTGTCAGATTTTGAGTATGTCGAGATCATTGGAGAGCTCTACAAAGTATAATTACCGACCTGTAAGGCCTTGCGTTAAGATAGCAGCCGCCATGCGGGTGCTAACGCCGTTCGGAACAACAAAGACATCTTTCCAAGGTACGGCAACATACTCGGCAAAGCAACAGCTGCCAAACTTTAACGATAATAGATAAGAAACGCAGAGTACATGGTTGATGCGAGACACGTACTGTGACAGCACCCGCGCCTTTGTAAAACCCTCGTGCTTCAAAATCGTCCAACTCGGCGCTTCGGAACCGGATCAGTCTTCGCAGGTTGTGATAATGACGTATGACCTACATATCACTAGCACAAGGAAACGAAATGATAGTTCCAGCACCCTCTTCGCCCATCACATATGGCGTTGGTCTATGATATGACCCTTCTCTGAAAAGGATATCGACTGCTATTGGTGTAAGTATTTGCCCAACTGTACCCGAATTCCAATCACGTACTGAAATTGACGCCACCCCATTCCATTTTGATCAAGACTTCGTCTGGTTGGGGCACCGGAATTGGGAGGTCGACTATCTCGATTTCCTCGACGCCTCCAACCTCCTGAACTTGAGCGGCTTTCATGCTACGAACGAGCCAACAACATGTAAGTCATCAATAGGCGCTACGATGATTTCATCAGATTCAACTCACACCCTGGTCCAGGCTGTCATCTTCAGGTTCGTAAAGGGGAGCTGTTGGAAGAGGGAGGGGAGAGCAATGTTTTGCACCTCCTCGTGGTTCGTATGGAATTTATCGTGGTCCAAATCGCAAGCGAGCGCTCTCCGACGTCATATGTCCTCGTTCTCGACGCAAACAAAACGGGGTCGGGTCAGAGCCGGAAGCGATCCTTCTCAGATTGTTCTTACAGATATCAGCTGAGTTCAAAAAAAAAATGTCGTCATGCAATAAAACACCGCCGTTACTCGCTTGCATGGGTTGGAAATAACGCTTATAGTATGGCATTACCCAGCTCGACGAGAACTAATGGCATTCCTAGCATGCCGGCGTCGCACCTTTCGTTGTCGTTGTCTTTATAAAGAAAAGGGAAACATATGTATCTTATGTGAACCAACAGACGTTGTTCAGTTTATCAGGCTCTGGCTGATGTTGAAGGCAGGTTGATGCCGCGATCGCGTGCCTCGAGGCACGTCAGTGTCGCTAGTACGTGGCGCAGCTCGCACCCACGTAAGTGGCGCTGAGTACTAAAGGCATTAGCCAAGTACGGCATTTACTAGAGCTCTCGCATTGACAGCGCCTGACTGTGAAGTATTGAACCGAGGTCACCTAAAAGGGTAAGTACGGTGTTGCGCGGAACGAAGCTATAAGTGCGCCAGACGACGTTGATTTAGCTAAACTGTTTATCTAACCTCAACTAGAAGACTCCCATTATAAGAGCCCCACTCAACGCCTTGCTTCACCCGCGAAATCGATGTCCAGGCCAATTTAGGTTCACAGCTACAAGCAAATATGTGAAAAATTCTTCTGGTGGCTAGGTTTCAATGGCGATGATACAGTCTGTGTTATTCATTAAGGCTGACGCCTGCAACCATAAGAGCCACTTGAGCTACCAGCCACAGCGCTTGAGAAGTTCAAGAACTTTCGCACGTGACCACGCAACGTTTGCCACCAGCAACCATGGGTGAGTTTCTATAAGTGTCATACCTAATTCACTGAGACTGACTTCACTTAGATTACCAGGTCAGAAATAATACTCGATGAAATATGTACTTTGGAAACTAACAGGACCTATTAGAATCGTGTTGGTAGCAAATTTGGTGGTGGAGGCGTTGCTGGTGCGTCAGAGGCAAACGTTGACCGTCGTGAGCGTTTGCGTAAGCTTGCGCTCGAGACCATCGACTTGGCAAAGGTGAGTCTTGCTTTATTTTCCATTCAATAGTCTTTGTTGTTAATCAGGATAAACGTGAAGGACCCATATATTTTGCGTAACCATCTTGGCTCCCTCGAATGCCGTCTATGCTTGACCCTCCACACCAACGAAGGCTCCTACCTTGCTCACACGCAAGGCAAAAAGCATCAAACCAATCTTGCGCGACGTGCGGCTCGCGATGCAAAAGACACGCAGCTTCTCACCGCGCCGGCTCCGGCTAGTACTGTGCCACGCAAGATGTTTATCAAGATTGGGCGGCCAGGATACCGGGTTACCAAGGTGCGCGATCCTCTGACAGCTGCTACAGTGGGCGGAGGAGGCGCGAAAGAAGGGATGATGGTTCAGGTGCACTTGCCTCAGATCAAGGAGGGGGTTATCCCGCGAAGGCGGTTCATGAGCGCGTGGGAGCAGAAAAAAGAGCAACCAAACCGGGCCTATCAATATTTAATCGTGAGTAGATCATGATTCATTAATATCTTGTACTGATAGAATAGCAGGTTGCTTCAGAGCCGTATGAGAGTATTGCGTTCAGGATCCCTGCGCGCGAGATTGAAGACCCAGACGAGAACCCGGACTGGAACTGGTCTCATTGGGATACTGACACTAAACAGTACAGCTTCCAGTTCATGTTCCGTACCTCTTCGATGGCGTACGTTCAGTAATGGCATGTATTGTTTAGTATGTGGTTCCGTCATAATTTTATGCGTTCTTCATGCTGCTCGTTATGGATATTTCCGCGTCCTAAATCCTATCACAACGTATTTTTCGACCTGATATAAGTTCCTGGTCCACTGGCGAATGTTGGATTATGACAAATCACTTGTCTAGCGCCCACATCCGTATTTCAAAAACAGAGTGACGTACTTGATCGGTCGCGAATCTTCCCTCGACCTCGAACAACCCCTCATTTCTGATTGCTGTTCTTAGAACTCTGACATACTTCTCCACATAACTGCCGATGGCAAATAAACGATTGTACCTTATACGGCACGGCCAAGCTGAACACAAGTCGGTACACTTAGACTTCGGCTTGGCCGTGAAATTCAT
Organism: Ceratobasidium papillatum; assembly: GCA_037042815.1. Taxonomy (NCBI): domain Eukaryota; kingdom Fungi; phylum Basidiomycota; class Agaricomycetes; order Cantharellales; family Ceratobasidiaceae; genus Ceratobasidium; species Ceratobasidium papillatum. The sequence continues at coordinate 29,661 of JAYRCO010000010.1, read as the reverse complement.
AAGCTAATGGACGCGCGTTTTTGTCAGTGTCGATAATGATTTCTCGAGTGAGCAGAATCTAGATAGTGGATGCATTCAAACTGAAGTTATATAACCAAATAGTCCACGATGCCGTGTTAACGCCCCTCGGACGACAACAATGTGTCGACTTTACCCATGCTGACCCCAGCTTCCAGAACGTCCCCGAAGTCATCCTTACCTCAGCTTTTCGTAGGACATTATCCACAACTCTTTTAGCTCTCCCCAAAGCCTACGCTCGACTCGTAGGCGAAGGGAAAGTCATCCTGCTGCCCCAGCTCCAGGAGACCCACGATTTGCCGTGCGATACTGGCTCAGATAGAACGGTACTCGAGGCTACGGAGGAGTTCAAAGATATGGCATCGCAGGGCATAGACTGGAGTCCGTTGACTGAAGACTGGAACAAGAACCAGGGGTTCTATGCTCCCACGACGGAGGCGCTTGCGGATCGAGCAAAATGGGTACGGAACTATGTGCGGAGTCGACCGGAGAAAAACATTGTACTGGTTGGGCATGGTGGCATATTCAGGGAGATCGACGGGAGGGGTAGGTCGGGTGACGCTATAGTGGTCAATTCGTTGGCTGTGAGTTTTAGATTTATGATCTCTTGAAAGAAAGGCTTAATTTTCTATTAAAGAGGTGGGGAAATGTGGAGTGTAGGCTCTATACCTTCTTGAGTGACGACGACGAAGATGCGATCGTGGTGCCTATCTCGGAACCTACCCCTGCCGACCAGTTGGGCAAACCTACAGATCCACATGGTGAGCCTATAACATCAGTGTTTTTCTGCGACTCACCTACGGATATCAATCAGTGGGAGTTGAGTCGAGTACCTCCAAGCCATGATTCTCCTAGGATGCCATTGGGTTTGAACTGTACCACTTATATAATGCATAGGCTTCATTTGCCGATCAGCGTCATGGCACTGACAACAAATAAATCGTATTGAAACGCCTCACTACAAACGTCTTATCTCGATTAAGGTTTAGAGTCCTTTTTATATGCGCGACGAAAAACAAGGGTTAATATGCTGGCGAAGATCCAAACGTGAACAACTGAGCTCCTCGCCACCCCTACTCGACATTCACTACCATGTCCACCTCACAACGCATTACCGCAACAAGAGTTTTTAATCTACATGAGCTGGCAATATCAGTATTTTACTATCTTCGAAGTACCAGAGACCAAACAGCATTAGCTCTCACTTGTACTTCTCTTTCTCAATTACTTGTACCTTTGCTCTGGGAACGCGTCTTTGGGATCGAGAGGTTGTTTGAACTCATACCAGGGGTGCAGACGATGGTATCAAAAGACCACTCCGCCTGGCCGCTAAATACTCGTTCGATCGTAAACCTATAATCGTTCGGCCCGTAGCAGCTAATTCTTACCTACCTTGTAGCACGTCCCAGAGTCACTGTCGCGTAGTGATTTGGCTTGTTTCAGCAAATATTGCTCTTTCGTTAAGCACTTGGAAATCGCTAGGTCTACGAATAATCCCGTCGTAATCCCAAACTTGAACTCAGTCCCGAATCTAGCGCCTCCTGGTCAAAGATTACTACCCAATCTCTCCTCATTGGTCTATAATATCGTAGCCAATGCTCACACAATTGATTCAGTCAACCTAGCTCACTGGACTACCGAGCTGACCAGATCATTTCATATCGTGTACAATGGTCCTCGTGTAACCCTAGACAGCCGAGATTCAATACCCTATACACTAGCACAAAACTGAACAGGGCTCTACAGCTTGGGACTAGTCTTCATACCCCATGTCTTCTACTACAACTCCGAACTAAACAGTGGCTTTGCTCTGTGGCTTCCAGGCTGTCTCTCCTACATAGCTAGCATGAGAGCCTTGCGTGAGCTCACTATCAGCCCCCTGTATCTCCATGGCGAAGGCTTAGATACTATAGGACATCTGCCTGTGCTTGAATATCTAGAAATTACGTTTTATGAAGTCGAGTCCTCGCCAAACTTGATACCAAAGGCTTCAGCTTCGGGTCTTTTTCCAGCTTTGAAGCGCCTTTCCATTCGAGATCTTCCTACCCCCCATACTTTTAGACGAGCATGGTCCATTTTTGGTACGATCAACGGCCTCGATTCGCTCGTCATTACATATCACACAGAGCTGACGCCTGCAAATGCTGTGTGGGACGGAACAAGCCTTAACTTGGAACCTTTCTATCAGCTAAACGCCACCCATATAAAAGTGTTTTCACTAAAGCAGTCTTCACCGAGTGCTCCTTGGCTTGATCCCTTTCTAAGTTGATCCTGTCTATGTCCAACCTGCCCCTTCAGACTTTGCAGATTCATGTCACAGACCAATACAAATTCGATGTGACTGGTTTATGCTGGATGTTCCATTCAGTAGTTTTCCCATGCTTACAGCAGCTTGACCTCTCTGGCATTCAAGTCGGTTTTTCGGTGCTGCGTATTTTCGCTCTCAATATGCCCGTTCTGCAGCGTCTTTGTGCGTCGATCGGCCTTGCATCTGATCACCGCACTCGCACTCTAGGTACCTTCACTGGACCTGGATCATAAAAAATGTGGGTACTTAAGACATACATCTGGTCTTATAATGTACGCGCCAAGAGCATGCAGCAAGCTACGCGGCTCAATAGGCAAGATTTGATTGCGAAGGCAGCGTATGTACCTAATGCTCACTGAACGAGATCTATTGGTTTACTTTTTTTTTAAGTATTCTTGCAGGATTGTGGCCCAACGTGCAAATAACTATCGATACGGAAAATCAAGAATGTTCGGGTGGCCAATGGAAAACTGAGGACCAGAAGATGCGTAATATCGTCCGCTTGATTAACCAACAAATACGATCGTTCGCGCAGCAGAGTCGGGAGCCGGGCATGCCAGTTGAAGAGATCAGCGATGAATGTACTAGTAATGTTTTCACCGAGGAGTCACGGGAGGAATGCCTGGCTGTATGACTGAATCTCAATAGATACATTCAACTGATAGTCGCGTGTAGCTCTGCTATATGCGCAAAGCATGACGAGAAAGCGTGGAAAGCTGTCCCTGATGGCGCTTGAGAGAAACAAGCATGGACAAACCGAGTAAACCACTTACACCCGACGTCCACCATGACTAGTAGAGCCAATATCCACGTTACCATCACGGTACTGCGCATCGATGAGCTCTTGATGTCTATTTTTCGCGGCTTCGATTGCCTTCAGGATGGTCTCTCGCTAGCCCTTACCTGTGCTCCATTTTTCCAAGTACTCATCCCGCTGGTCTGGGAACATGTGATTGGGGTCGAACAGTTATTTACCTTGATATCAGGTACTATGTTCAAGCGCGAATCTAACGGGCAATACACATCCATCGTAAGCAGTTTCAACCTTTTTTTGCACTGCAAGGGTGCCCACGGATTACTTCTTCGGTTTTTACAGATACCCCCAGAGGTGATTAGAGACACCATGTTACTAAGGTTTCATATGTATTGCTCCTTCATCAAGCATTTGGATATAGTCTCAACCTCATCCTGGCACATTCATCCCCCCATCCCGGTTGTGATGTCCGAGATTGTACCGCCAGGTCGACCTTTGTTACCAAACCTGTTGTCCTTAACCTTTGAGACTACCTACATCGACGCTACACAAGCCCTATGGATATCTGAGATATTACCCCCTTCTCTTCAGACGTTCTGCATTGGTTGGGACGGTTCTTTTACGTCCTCAGATTTAGGTGACCGAGATTTGATACTTCACACTATAGCACATCGTTGCCCAGGACTACGTACTCTAGGTTTCTTGCTTGATCCCTTTCAAGCCAATCTATCCGATGACCTTGATATAAACTACTCGGAGTGGACTTCCTGCCAAACCTACTTTGCAACAATGCTTTTGATGAGCGACTTGAGTATCGATGCAGCCTTACTTCGGGAAGGAGGGTTGTGTATCCTCGGACATCTTCCAATGCTCGAATCACTTAAGTTAGACTTCTCATACGTCGGTCGTAGCCTTGGTTGTATTCCTACACACTCGTCTCCCCGTACTTTTTCTAGGCTACGATCTTTGTGGCTTTACAATTTTCCTGAGATTGAGGTTTTCAGTCGTGTCTGGAGCCTGTCGGAGCTGGTGAATGGACTGAGCACGCTTCGTCTAACCTTTCGTCAGAACCTCCTTGAGGATACGCCAACGGCTCGTGAAGGATGGGAGAATCAGATGGAATCAATCATCGCTCGTAGTGAATCCCGTATCCAACACCTCTCAATATATCAGCACGACGGAAGCCGAGCAGCCTGGTTTGCTCAACCAAACTCTGCGAGGTTTCTACATTTTGCCTCCTTGATGCCTCTTGTCACCCTTCAGGTTGAAGCATGCGAGGCTACTGGCCTTGAAATCAGCAGCTCTTTTACTCAGCGTCACATCACAACTTTCCTCTCTTTGAGACAGCTGGAGCTTCGCAACATTACTATCAATTTTGATTTTATGCATATCCTTGCTCGAAGCATGCCTTCCCTCGAGCTCCTTCAAGTATCGATGAACGTCACATCCATATGCGAGACACAAACAACAAACATTTTTACTGAGACAGGATCGCCAATTTTCCGGACTTTGGAAGTAGATGCTTGGGATTGTGCCCGCAACATATTGAATACAACATTGTTCACTCGTCAAATTGATGCCGAAAACGCAATGAAGATAGCAGCGTATGTCCGATGTCCGCACATATCCTCCCAGTTGTATTGACTCGTTCCTTAGACTACTAGCTGCATTATGGCCCAATTCTCAGATCACACTCAAGAAGCCTGACAGACGCTGGCTAACTACGAGCCAGGAGATAGAACTACACAAGACAAGGAACGTTGTAGGCCTTATTAATCAGCAAATTGTATTACTCGCGAACCGAAGCAAAGAATTGGACGTGCTAGTCGGAGAACTCAGCGAAGAGGAACGCATTATCACAGAGGCAACGTGGAAACAATGCCTGGCAGTGGAGTAGATTGTACGATTTAAATTACGATACTGAGATATGCGAGGCTATTTGCGGAAGAATGTTAACTATGCTTAACATTGAGGTCCTTAGATATTCTGTTAGAACGCATTTCATTCAATGTACTTGCATTTGATATTTCATGGGAGACTAGGCAAACAAAGAGTTACGACCGGCATTCTACAGCCCATCGAATCCAGTATGCCTAACCCCGCCACACCCAAACTGAATAGTCTGTTTCAGTTCGAGCGCACCGTAACACTAGCCTTTCCGCTCGTGAACGGGATGACGTATGCTCCAGCATCCTTGGTGTAAGTATTGGTGGGAGTTATTGTTCCTACGCCCGAAACAACTGCAGGCTGAGATATCAACAGTCGTCCTTGTGTAGCTTGGATGCCAGCAGCCGCAGGGACAATGTTCAATAGAACGCTCTTGATAGCAATCGTGTACTCCACTGTATCGAATGAGCCTGCGTCGAGAGTAAGCAGTACACCAAGAGGTGCGATATAAACACGTCGGCGCATAGTGTCGCGAGCGCTAAATACGATGGACGTAGTATCTGCCTTGGTCACCAAGCCTCCGAACGCCTGCCAGCCAAAGTTTGGATGGTTAATAAGGAATGTGCCAGTGTTGAGGGCATGTCCGAGGAAATTCGGACCATAATCGCCACTATATGCGTCCCACTTGAGAGTGTCGGGGAACGAATGAAACGCTGCAGACGCAAAGCCTTCTTCATCGATGCTTGAGATAGATCCGCTGAGCCCTCCGTATCCGACTTGAAGTAGGTAGAGATCCGTCGGGTGAGACATGAACTCCGAGATGAGTGGTAGTGCGTTTAGTCCGCTGCCGTAGTGGTGAAGCTGCCTCTCAATACGTTGAAGCTTTGCGCCATAGATCATATCCCAATACCTGTCATTCGCCCAAAATACCCAATTATGGTCACTTCTATAATTGAAAGAAAGAATCGAGCGCACCTCCTCGCGTTACCATTCCATCCCCAATGAGGAACTGTGGGCATATATCCTAGGATTGAGTTCACCGTGTTTGTAGCCGTAGAGTTCAGGGCAAAGTATCGCGCCCTAGATCACATAAGCTAAGTGAGAAGACAAAATCATGAGAGCTTTGGATTCTTACCATGCATACACCCCCTCTTGCCCAGTCGAGTCCCAAGCCATCTAACCGGCCGCTTAATAAGTGAGATTCAAGAAGAATGAGCGTACTAACCTCACTTCCAAACGGATATGGTTCCTTCCCCCAAGCTGTCGCACGAGTCTTCATCCTAGACTCCAGCGCCGTCGCGTTGGCGGTCAGGCCTTCACGTTTCAGATCGTCGAGCAGGTACACGAATACCGTCTCGCCCATAAGACCAACGTCAGCATAGCCCACTCGTCCATTGGTTGCGAATAGTACAGTATTCAGGGCTTGCGAGAGGTACCATTGCCAGGTCTGGGTCTTGAGTGTTCCCGGATGGTTTCGGCCGAGTCGATAGAGGGACCAGTAGAGTGCCGTGACGTGGACATAGTCGTAGGCCCGATCCATCGCGTTCGAATTCGCCTTGTTCCATGACCACCTTTGAATATCAGGTTTGTCAATTGCCAATCAGACAAATCATGCAGCATATACTCACCAATTTCCCCAGTTAAGTGAGTTACTGTACTTGTAACTCGGAACCTGTGCCGGCTCGTAAAAGAACACGCTCTTCTTGACACCATACATATTGGTACCAGTCGTATACTGCAAATCACCCCACACCGTCTCGGCCACGAACCGCTCGAGCTTCGCAACTTCGGTCGCAACCGGCAGGAACGCATTCTTCATAGCCGCCGCGAGCCAGCCCCCCACGCCACCCTCGTCGCTAAGTCCGGCGATCCATACACGAGGGTCCTGAAGAACCAGCGCGTTCACTTCTCGGTCGTAAGTAATGATCGACGGCGAGCGTCCAAAAGGATCCGAGGAGTTTTCGAACCATTGTTTGGTCGTCAAGAAGTTGCCAAGCTCGGTAACTGTTTGGACCGCAGCATGAGAAACGTGATAGTGAACGGTTTGGGTCAAGCTGTCTGCATATGTGATTGTAAGGCGAGAACGACCCCAGGTTTGAGGAGTGATAGTGTACCCGGTCCAGCCGTTCTTCCCTTCCGAGTTGGTAGCCCATGAAAGCGCACCAGTGGGGGAAACCGACAAGCTACTGACTGCCGACGTGTGTTTAAGGAACAGTTTGGCAGGTGTATCTGCGGGGAGAATATAGCCAGGAATACCATAAGCTACAGGGCGCCCAGCCTGGCCTAGCCGATCGTCGATAGACCGAACGCCATCGGCAAGTAAAAAGTCGAGCGCATACTGCTTGGTTTCACCGGGCTGAATAGTCACGCTCGAAGCCGCGTTCCATGGTCCGCCTGGTACATTTTTCCACTCGGACTCTGCATACGCCTTGGAGTGTACCTGCCAAGAGTAGTACCCCTCGAATGTTTGGCTCTGGTAGTACGGCGCATTCCCAGTCGAGTCCGAATTCTCGGTCAAGAACCGCCAAGCTTCGAAACCCGTCTTGCTCGTGGTGCCTGCGCCTGGAACGACAAGAAGCACGGGTCCAGTTCCGCTCAGAGGAACGACACGGACAAAACCAGCGTCCAGACCAACGTAAGGATCAGCGAGCGAGCAGTTTGTGTTCGTATCCGCCGCGGTCCGGTCGGTGAATATCGAATTGAAAGTCACAGGAAACTCGAGCGAGCCGATTTCGATAGCGGTCGTTCCCTTGTTTTGCAGCGCGAACCGTAGGCCCAGGACGCCTGTCGATGAGCGCACCCATGAGCGAGTGATATTTAGGTATGACGTGATTGCCGTAGGCAACGTGGGGGCAAGATTTGCGGAGGCAAGGGTTGTGCCCGATACTGCTAGCGCAGTTACCGGTTTTCGCGCCACAGCGGAGTCGCCCGAGGACCACGTTGTAGTTCCCACAGGCCGAATGCGGAGCGCGATGTCGCCCGTGTGGTAATTCCTGCAGCGCAACGTGTTTCTCAGTAAATGAACACGCACCCGCGATACGTAGTTTAAGCTAAACCCAATACATACCCATCGTATTGCCGTTGTGCTAATCGATCGAAAGGGGAAAAGTCAAAGGATGTGCTGGGTTTGAATGAGGCCAAGATTTGAGCGTCCTTCACGAGTCTCACGCTCGTGGTTGCCGATCCGATATCGAGCCCGAGATAGCCATTCGCGAGCCCGAGCGTCGGTGTACGCTGACCTAGCACAAAGGGCGCTAGGACAGCGACGATCAGGGATAGGCCAAACATGATCACTATCCTCGATCACAGGACCCAATGTGAGATCGGCAGCCCGCTCCTTGAGCGCTCGAGAGCTATTAACCTGGACATACTTTCCATATGGATCTCAAGATCCTTGGGAGCCGTAACATGTCGAGCCAGCCGCCGGACCGAGATGAACTCGTTCTTCGATGTCGAAGGCAAGTCACCAGACGCAAGTAGCGTGGGTGACTGAAAGTCGAAGAGCAGAAGCCCAGAAGAGCTCCTTGGTGTCGCATATGCACGTGTGGATGCCTTTACTCCATTCTCCAAGGTCCGTTCCTGCCGCCTTTGTCTATACGCAATCTGTATTCTATGAAGTAAAAGATACGGACTCAGCAAAGGAGCCATTTAAATGAAGCAATACCTTATCTCTATTAATCAACGGACACACCATTCCATATATAGCAACTATTTACCGTAAATAGGAAACCCTTGTTTAACGTGTACAAATCACATAAACACAGGACGGGCACATCATACCGCATGGGTGGCGTATAACGGGTGGCCACGACATCGATTGGCTCTCGGCACACCCCGTTTTTCATCGGACATGTCAAAAGCTTGTAACTCAGTCTGTGAAGGACGTACCACATGGGAATAGTCTCCATAGACTCTGCAACGTTGTACAGCACAGACGTAAACCCCCTAAAGGAGGTAAAAAATGATCCCTTTCATTTCGCATGATGCCCAAGTCTCGACTCTGCTGATTATCGCGGCTGAACTCGGACCGACGCTAAGCTCGGTATATCGCAGGGCGTATGTTCGGCTCAGAAGCATATCCTTTTCCGGGCTAGGGGCTACGTATTACCCATGGTCGATCACGGGTCGCTGTACCACTGCTGTACCACCACTGATACCACAGTCGTGCACCCCTGTGTCTAGACAATTCGACAGATGTGTGGCTGATGTACATGTGGCACCAGGATCCAATCGCTTCGGTCAGCGAACCGCCGGGTGCTACACTCCCGAGTACGACCGCAACCAAATCAAGAAATCTCCACTCTCAGCCGCATGACGCACCACCTATATCACAGCAGCCACACCCATCAGCACCCCAAAATCAAGAACCAACGTCATATTCACAGATGGGTATTACAGTGTCGCGTCAACCCAAGACGGTCAGCAAGAAACCATATGTTCTGTAATCAAATGAAGAAATACCAAAAAATCCCGCCTACTCCTCATCCGCATGGTACCCGGCCCGACGCATAGCGCCCAACCGGTGTCTCGCCGCCCCGAGCTCCTTTTCGAGTTTCAGGATTTCGACCTGTTGTTCCATCTCCCGAACTTTGAACTCGTGTACCGCCATTTGGCGATAATCGACGTCTTCCGACTCGAGTTGCTTTGCAGTGATCGCCTTGACCTGTCGAACAAGCGCTTTGCACGCCTCGGTCACAGCCTTGGCCGCAAGCTCGAGTCGGTCCTGAGTCTTGGACATCAACGACGCCTTGACACGGCTAGCAGCAACGAGCTGTGCGGTGGCGCCCGCAACTTCGTTCGAAGCGACAATGAGCTGCTCCAACGAGTGGGTTCCGCTCAAAACTCCATCCGCACTCTCGATAAGCAAATTCGTCGCAAACGCAACAGCCTTGGCGGCAGAAATAAGACCCTCGGTCCACCGGTTATTGCGCTTGTAAAACTGCTGGGTCGAGCTAGAACCTTTGCCCTGAGCGACGATTTCTTTCTGTGATTCCGTCGCGGCTTGGATCAGCCGGCCGATCGCATTGGTGATCGCCATAGCCGCGGCCAGAATCGAGTCGTGGACCTGAAGATCAACGGCGCTGAACCGAGATGCGTCGCGCGGTCGGTCGATGAGCTGTTGTAAACGCTGCGTCGCCGCTTCGATCGCTCGGGCAGCACCTAACATTTCTTGCTCGACCATATCGCCCAAGTCCCCGTTCGCACGACCTCCAGACTTGTTCTTGGGTACAAGCTTGTCGACAATTTCGATAAGCTTGGTAAGAGCCCCACGCGCCTCGACATTGTTTCTCAACGGGATCTCCGTGCGCTGAGACTGGGGGATCAAGTCGAGTTTGTAAGACTGGAGATTGAGGAAGAACCGCAAGCCGACATCTCCCGCGTGTTTCGCATCGGCAACCAGCCGGTCGACGGCATTGTCGTCGTTTGCGAGCCGAGTGATTCCCTTGCAGTTGAGCAACACCTCGGATAACGAATGCGCATACTCGTTCGCGGCCTTGATCACGTCGACGTGGTCGCCCCCGGGCTCGCCACCGAGGTACAGATTAAACGTCATTGCGAATTCGGTGGCGTTGTTCATCGACTTTTCGATCATCGAGAGCGTATATTCGGGCGTCGCGTTCTGGTTTCCGTTTTGGTTCGGAGACTCGAGTTCGTAAATGGCGTCATCCATCTTTTGCACGCAGCTCTGAAGAATCGAGTCTGCGTATCAAGGTAAGAACGAGGCTAAAGCTTAAACCTAATCCACTTTACCAATGATTTGATTCAGCTTTTTGCGATTATCCAAAATGAGGGTATCAATTTGCGCATTGGCCGTCTCTTCCACAATGCCTTGCGACTGCGCGTTCCAAGCTTCAGCCTCCCGAACCCGGAAATTAATTGTGTCGCACTCACAGCTTTGAGATCCATCTGCATCTCGGCCATCTTCTGAATGGTACTATCCATCTCCTCCTGAAGAATCGAAATTTCCTGATCCTTTTCCTCACGTAGACGCTCGACATCCGAATCCTGCCCATCAAGTTTGCGTAGCAAATCGTCGATTTGAATTTGTTTAGACTAGGAGACGCGCAAACCCGTTAGTCCCGAGTGGCCAAATAAAAAACCGATGCATACCCTGAGCGAATCCTCGAGCTCGTTCAGCTGCCGGTTATACTTGGTCATCATAGTCGAAACCTCGGAACTCTTGTTTCGACCAGCGTCCTCGGCCCGTTCGTTCGCAAAGCTCAGATCACGGCGAACCCGGTCCATATCCTCCTTGTGGCTCTGTGCAAACCACATTCAATATAACCCTGTCTATCAATTGATTGAAGAAAGTGTGCCACCCACCGCTTTCATACGATCCACGTCAAACCGCGCACGATCCCGCTCACGAATCATATCTGCGAGCTCAAGGTTTTTGGTCTTGATGTCCCGTTCCATACGTTCCATGCGGTCGATGGCCTCTTGGGCCGAGTTGGCCTTGAGTTGCATTTGTTTGAATTTGCTGAGCATGTCCAAGTGTTCGGTTCGGAGTTGAGAGTAGAGTTTGGCGAGGGACTCGTATTTGTTGCGCCACAGCGTTACTTGGTCTTGAAGCTGCTTGATGAGGTCGTCTTTGCCACCCATCTGCGCCATAGCATCCGAGTTGGCAGAGTTGAGCGCGCCTTCAAGAGCTTTGACCCTCTATCAAACGATTAATACCAAACTACCAAGACACAACCCAAACTCACCCGGTCATACTGCTCAAGCATAAGCTGATCCCGCTCCCACTGACTCCTCATCCCCAACATCTCACGTTCCATCTCCTGCAACCGACCCGCCGCCTGATTGTGCATCGCCATCTGAGACTGTTGACGCATGAGCTCCTCCTGAGCCTGTCGTTCCCGTTCACCCTGCATCCGCTGAGCCTCTTCAAACTCGCGCTGCTGCGCCATCTGCTGCTCCAACCTCCGCGTCTCCTCGGCCTGGCGCGACGCCATCAACGCAGCCTGTTGATCCTCATACTCTTTGAGCATGCGCGCCTGTTCCGCGATCTGCGCCGCCGTAGGGTCAGGCGACGCAGCGGGCATGGGCGGTGTAGCCGGTGCAGCCGTCGATTTAGGCCGTTTGGGCAACTCGGGCGCTGATCCGCTGTCCGTCAACGACGGCGGTTCTTGCCCGAGCTTGGGAACGTTGATCAACCCGGTCAGGTATTTGAGATTCGAGCATTCGTAATAAAACTTGCGGAGGTTGTAGTGTTGAGAGTTGTAGCGGGACCGAAGCGGCTCGAGTGCGTCCCCCGCGTCAGTTCCTGTGGGATAGGGGGAGAAGAGGTTAGTAAATGAACGGGATGGAAGCGTGTGAATCGATGGGTATATCGTTTGGAGAAGCATGGTATATCGGAGTATCACGTACGGCGATGCATGGCGCGCAGCATGCTGGTGATGAATCGGTAAATGCCATAGCTTTCTTTGACCAGAGGAACGAGGGCAGAGATCCGGCACTCGTTGTTGACCGAATGTCGGAAAGTGGAAAAGACGAGTTTTTGGAACGACTCGATCTGGTCTTGCAAGTTCATCAAATCCGAGATTGTTTCATAGCTACGCATGACCAAATCAGTGCAAGCCAACACGAGGCGGTGCGGGATACGTACCCCTCATTAGGATCGTCGATGTTCTTGAGCGAGACATATTCCTCATAATCAAACATGCCATTAAACTCGGGATGGGTCCTGTGGAACCGAAGCTTGGACAGGATGAACGCGACATAGGCCCTGATGAGCGAGCCGTATCCTGTGTGCGAGTCAGTTTGCGCACATCGCGGAAAGTCGGGCCGCACCGCCCAGCGTACCTCGCATGCCATCACTGCCGATTGTACGGGCACATGTCTCGAGCCAGCCTGTCTGGTTCTGGCCTTCACGGATTGCCTAGTGCGAGTTAGCGTGATGGGGTGGCAACTATTCCCACAGTATAGACGTACCACCGGATGGCCCTCTTGCAACACCTTGTGCACCGTAATCAGTGCCTTGAACGTCTGCACCTCGTCTGACAAAATCGGCTGGACGCGCAACCCAGTCCATATCGACATGGACGAGTGGTAATCCCACGTATACACAATGCACTCTGCAAGACACACGTCAGTCGACGGGGCGAGGGGGACGCGATAGGACATACTGCGGACATGTTTCTGCTTGGGCGCCGTCTCTTCTGGGCTCGTCGCCTTTTTGATGTTGAGCGTGAGCTCCGCCTCGGCCTTGTCGCGGTCTACCGGCCGAGTCGGAAAATGAGGCTCAGCAGACGTCCGCCCGTCGTTCACATAGTCGGACTGGTTCTGTCGCGTACGCGAACTCGAGAACCTGCATCCCACAAAAGAAAAAATAAGACAAAAAATCAACACGCAATTAACAAAGGGGGCAAACCCACATCGCAAGAGATATGAAACCGGTGGCAACAACAAACTGCGAGTAAACAAGAAAAAAGTCCGGGAGTGGGTGCAAGGTCGAGTTGGGTGACGATGACCCAGGCGCGCGGCGCAGCCAGATCGCTGACTCAGCCAGGGTCCGCATTCCCACCGTTCTGGCTCGAGTCGAAACCTGATCGCTTCAGACCTCTCTTCCCGATTTCAGGCGGGAGCGCCCGTGAAGGATAGCTAGGGGATACCAGATGCACTTTTGCTTAAAAGGAGCCCATGGGGTGGCCCGATGAGACCAGCATTCCACCGTTGCTTCTCTCCTCCACTCCCCTCTCCCACTCTCACGACGCCTGCCATGTCTTCCTTCTCTACCATCGACTGCGAGGCCTTTCTCAACGACTTTCCTCATCTCAAGGTTCTCTTCCGAGAGGTACGTCTGTTCCTCTCTCTATGCCCACCCATACTAATGACTCTCCCAGACCCAATCCATCTTCATCTCGGCAACTATTGCCCTCGTCCTCCTCACCCGCTCCGCTGGCATCGCATTCTTCGGCCTAGGCGTCATAGTCGTCTGCCTCCTCGCCAAGAAACTCAAGAAAGTCCTCCGCCAACCTCGTCCAGTAGGCACAGACAAAGTCACATACGGGTAAGCCTCCCTCCTTCCTCCCCTCTTTCCATCCCACTAACACACCCAACAGAATGCCAAGCACCCACTCGGCCGCAATCACATTCTACGCAATCTACATCATGCTCTCCGCAAACCTCCTCCCGATCCACCCAGCATGGCACTTCCCCACCTCGCCCTACGTTCGCGTCATCCCGTCCGTCATCTCTCTGCCCTGGGCAGCCGGCGTGTCCCTCTCCCGCGTCGGTCTTCATCATCATACCATGGAACAAGTCGGTGCTGGGTGCTTGTTGGGCGCCGTCACCGCCGGCGTATGGTTCCAGCTCTGGACGTCGGGTCTCAACTCGTGGGGCGCTGTCGCCGAGCACGCGCTCAACAGCAGCTTGGGCTTATAATTTCCCCAATCTCCACTCACGACTATCACGGTCACGACAACTTTCTTGCTCACGGCTACGATCTTCCCTCTCTTCACTGGGTCTATCTTATCCTTTCTCCTCTCTCTCTCTCTCTCTTCTTCCCTCAACGAACACCCGTCTCCTTAATGTTCCACCACGCATATACTCATACCTTGTACCACTACATTTACCCTGTTGTCTGTCTGTCTGTTGTAACTGTACACTAGGACACCGGATCTGACTGAATTTCATCGCAACTGCCTTCCCTTTCTCGCGGCCATCCTTGCTTGCTCACTTCTAACGATGTCCCTTCTACCTTTCTTGCCGCGCGAAACACCCTCTCGGCTTGATCCTAAATGCCGGCGGCGAAAGCAAACACGAGGCCGATATCTTTAATTAGTCACTGACGCTTACATCTTCAAGACGTAAGAACCATTGCCACCCCTCCCATCTCTGATCGCCACCCACCCAGGTTCTAACTCCCAACAGTCTAGTCCCCGAGATAACAGAGCGACATCGATCTCGGACCTCTACACTTGGAATGCTTCGGCCTCCGAGGACCGAGTCGTGTACGTCATGACCATCGAGTTCATTTCGACTTGCACACCCCCCGATCAACGTGCATGTATAGTACAGCATGACACCGCCAGAATGTTCCTCCGTCCCTAACCGCTGTGCTCGACACTTGCGCGCAGTGCCCGACAGTAATAATCGTTTTTCCGGAATCACCTTTCTGTCAACGTTCGAATGCGCTGAAGACCACGAGGCTCAAGGGATATAATCTCAGGGACAGAGTCGTTTTGGTCTATCGGCACCACAGATCTGTCCTTCTCAGTTGGGAAATATAATTATAGAATCCTTCGCAGCACGTCACTGTCCAGACACCTCTTGAAATGTATAGCGGTCTTCAAGGGACGCATATATATCATATATTAATGGGTACCGACCATATGGCCCAAAGTTCACCCAGACACACGCCCCAGGTCCAGGAACACTTTTTTCTACATCACTACGGCGCATAGACACGGTAGCTCCGTACGCGAACATTAGTCACCATAACATATTGCGGAATCCTACCCATAGCGTTTCACTTCCACACACCCCCGCCTAGGCCCCACCCACCCTGTCTTAATCATCCATAGTCCCGATCGCCCACGCCACCCCCCTGGGCGAGTCTAAAATCCCCGCGCCACCATCCACGGTAAGGAAAACGAAGGAACAAGGGCCATACATCGGGTTCTTCTTCTCGTGAGAGACACTCGGTCGATCGTCCAACCGACCAGTCCTGAACAAAGGGTTCGATGTCGGTTACATTCCTTCCTCACTTCTTCAAGAGCTCAGACGATTCTGTTCCCACTTAGGCGAATATGGGAGCGAGGTGAGATACGGTTTACTTCTTTCGGTTGAAATTGGCGGAGACGAAATGATCAAGTTGAGCTCCACTTGGTGTGAAAAGTCGGGTTGTACATCCCGTACTTTTTCGGGTTGTTTCAGCTATGATCTGAGCCAACGCTATATGCCGAATCGGACTGCGGTTATCTTTCTGATGTGACTATTTCGTACGTATTTTCAGACATTTTAAATGAAACCCACATCGCTCGATTCACACGAATGACGAAATATGGAATATGTCAGAGTCTTCCCATGATGCAATACTAAGATCCCACAGACGTATCATCTTATTGTCTCATACCAAATCACAACGCAATCTCACATGTCATGTGCGTCGGCGCTGAGATTGAACCTTCATTCAAACTGTCACAAGACACATTAAACTCAAAAAGTACGTAGGACAGCTCAAATGAAAATCCCAAAGACAACTCGAATGAAAACCCCTAGACCGGTTATCCATCGCCGAACATGCATGGGCACATGTTCAATTTTTACCAATTGCACATAGGGGAGGATTCACGACCAACTTGATTTCACCCCCAGCTCCACCCCCACCCGACTACAAATAAGACGTTTCGCCAAGCATTTTTTCACTTATGAGGTATTTCATATAGGAGTCAGACAGCGAACCCGCGCGGGGCCCGATTTGAAAGAAGAATTACCGACGAGACGTCAGGTGCCACGTGCTTCAACACGGATCAATTTCAGCTGGTTTGACCACGGATATAGTAGTTCCTTTTAGCTCGTCATTGGTATAGTGGGTGGGGCAATTTAGAGTGTCTTGGATTCAACTCGTAGCTAGCTCGCATCGTTTGTGAGTACAAAACTCTTGGTTAGGAAGATCGGGCTCGAAACGGAGGTGATATAACTAGTTTATTTTCTGAAACTATAAATAAAAAGCTCTCAAGGCTCGGGATGTGCTTTACAAATCGGTGTAGGTGGCTACCATTTCAGCAGCATGTAAGCACGCCAATAGCCTCCTCAATCATCAGCAGCCTAAAAATTGCCTTTCCGATAATACTTACCACTGCCCAATCATGCGCATTTAACCTGGCTGTTATTTTACAACACGAGCTGAATAGGACGTAAGGGGCAGAGCTCGAGAGCTGAACCACGAGCACCAATTAAATATTCCAAAAATCCACACCGGATATTAAGACGCATGGCGTCGAAGAGCCTGTACTGCCGCCGTCACGACAATGGCATACTACTCACGCTGGAGATCCTACTGATGCAGCGCCATCTACCGAAATGATTCTGAAGTGACATATATAGTAGTTTTAGACTCCCATCTGGAGCTCTTAGTGCTTGCTATCAGGCTTAAATGAATCGAGTAGGAAGGGCTCGAGAAAGGAGCTATGGCCCACTCCCCCATCTGTTACAATAGTACGTACGCCCGGGCTCGATTGATTATATCAAGCAATCCTCAACACATTAATGAGCCAGGGTACATGCTGCTCCAGGAACTTTTCCAAAATCTGTAAACACGTACTAACGCACTTGATGACATGCAAGATACTACTTCTCCACAGTTTGCGCTTATCCTCCGATATGTATGTACGGCACCCATCGTTCAAAGCTATCCGTCCCGATTGCATCTTTTAGGTGCTTTACGGCCACGTGTAGTGCCTTTGCCGCATTTCGACTATCCGGCACTCCATCTTTCAGCAGATACTCGTACACCTTTCCAGCAACTATGGGAGCATCTGTATCACTAATTGCCCACATTGTAGCAATTACATCCGAGTATCCTGCCATTAATAGCCCCGCAGCAAGATGTACCGCCTCGTCGGGTAGTATTGAGTCTCCTGTTGCGGTCTCACAAGCGGACAGAAACGCTAGCTGTGCATTCTTTATCGGATGCTTCGAGATTTTTGCAAGATTCAGACTTCCATCGTGCAGGTGTAGCGCACTCTCCAGCGGATCTCCGGGGCTCTGGGAAGCGTGACATGCAAAATGCACCCAACTGTGCTCCTCCATTGCATGTAGCACCGCCTCAGTACACGCCGCCTCGTTATCGAGCCTAGTGCATTTGTAGTCTTGAAACTGCTGTTCTATTTCGTCGAGTTCAGTCTTGGTGCCCGGTAGCTCCCCCATGTCTCGGATTGACGACTGGTGACCTACAGTTAGTATACCAGAAAACCCAGGAGACGCCAAGGACGCTTTTCCCATAGATGTGATATTTGGGGTATACGACGATACTACGAGATTTGATAGTATGCTCTCAGGCCCGGCATCATAGTCTCCAGCGGCATGAATAGGAAGAAAAGAAAGCGGCCCTGTGATGCACCAGGTGATATGAGGAAGGTTATCAACATCAGAAATATGCTGGTAAATTATGCTTGTTGAGTAGCCTGGAGCTCGTGGTGGAGCATATTGTACTCACATTTATGCCAAGCAGCGTAACCACCGGCCGGACAACATCATACCATAGCGTAGACAACATATCCTTAAACGATATCTGGTGTTCATCATCACCATACACCACTTTGCGGTGTGTTCCACGAGTACGAAGACACAAATCGAGCTGCACACGAGTATTTGTTGCCTTCTCGTAGGAGAAATTGGTCAGAGGGATATGTGAAATGTCCTGGCTCTTCGCTTTGATGATAGCCGCATCGCACCGAGATTTGTGCACATTCAATATCACAGCTGCTCCGAGCTGTACATGACCAATGAGCTTGGACACGGTGGGAGGACGAAGAAAGTCATCAAAACCAGGTAGTAGCCTGATGTTATCGACCAGTTTATCTCGCTTGTCTGCTAGTTGAATATACTTGTGTGTGGTATTGAGGAGCGATCTTTCATGCTGGCTCGTGAGCCTTCCTTCATGATCGGAATCGTCTCTGCTTTCTAGCTGAGATGATAAATACTGAATCTGTACTGCTAGATCTGGATGGGACGCTTGAAGGTTGTCAAGTGGCGTGCGGAGTTGCAACATTTGGCTCCAGACTAGGCAACGCCCTTGTTCAAGCCATTCGATAAAAAGATCATAACGATTTGCGAGTAAGGCTGTTATTACTCCTCCAGACACCCGATCCCGTACTTCTGACGCTAGAGATTCATATCGACGGTGGATAGAGGTTCCAAGCCACACAGCTTGAGGGAGAAGTGTCATGCAACTGGAGTATGCTTCAAGCCTTTCAGATGCCTCTAGGGTAGGCAGAAGTGCCCAAACCCACGAAGCATGGAACCGCAGGAATGGGTGGCCAGTTCGCGACAGGGCTGCGGATTGAAGATATTTCTTCGACTTGACGATATGTTCGGGCTTATCTGAAGCGGTATACAACAGGAGATAAGCGCTTCCGAGCGAGGCTAAATATGAAGTCTTTTGGGGATGGCCGTCTGGAGTGAGTGCCAGCGCCTGCATAAAACAATGGGCCGCGCTACGGAGATCTTCAGGCTGGCCTAAACGTTGGAATAGCGATTGATGCACGTTTCCTAGATTTGACAAATAGACTGGTTTATTTGGGTGATTATTAGGAGAGAGTGCGACTGCCCGCGCCTTGTAGCCAAGAGCACTACGTAAGTGCTCGAGTTTCCCTAGACGTTTAAACACAAGCTCATATGCGTTTCCTAAATTGTTCAGGTATATCGGCTTGCTTGGATGGTCATCTGGAGTTTGAGTGACCGTCTGCGTCTTATAGTCAAGAGCACTATGCATATGCTTAAGTTGGCCCAGGCGTTCAAACAACAACTGATGCGCATTTCCTAGATTATTTAGGCGTCCTGGCTTATCTGGGTGACCATCCGGAGTGAGCGCAACTGCCTGCGTCTGATAGCGGAGAGCGTTTTGTATATGCTCATGTTCTCCAAAGCCTTCAAACAGATATTGGTACGCGTTTCCCAGATTTGTCAGATACATTGGCTTGGCCGGATGACTGTCTGGGGTGAGCGTGACTGCTCGCATCTTATGGCCAAGGGCTTTATGCATATAATCAAGCTTGCCTAGATGTTCGAACAGTGATTGGTATGCAACGCCTAGATTGTTTAAACATCCTGGTTTATTGGGGTGACCATCCGGAATGAGTGTCACCGACCGCATAAAGCAACCAGCGGCCTGATGGAGATCTTCAAGCTCTCCCAATCGTTCAAACAGCGATTGGTGCGCATCTCCTAGATTATTCAGATAAAATGGCTTATCAAGGTGGCCATCTGGAGTGAGCGCGACTGCCTCCGCCTTACAGGTAAGAGCGCTACGCAAATGTTCAAGCTCGCCCAAACGTTCGTATAGCAGTTGGTGTGCATTGCCGAGATTGTTCAGGCGTTCTGGCTTATCGGGGCAGTTATCCAATGCCATTGCAATTGACCACGCGCAGTTCTCAACTGCCTTATAGATATCGTCCGGCTGCCCTAGCCGATCGGCCCTACAAAGGAACAAAGCGCCAAGTATCTTTGCACGTTCTGTTCTGTCATATGCTTCACTGGCAGCGTGATCCCGAACTCTCAAGTTCCAGTAGATCGCCATATCTAGGTCTTCTGCTCCTTCCAATTGTTGAAATCTCGTCCAGAGGGTATCAGCCATGTTCTTTGTGCGCTCATAGTCTCCTTCGGCGTCGTTCAAATCTGGCCGTATGGCATTTTGGCCGATACTAGACGGTACGCTAATCAGGGGAATCACAGTATCTGGGTATTCCTCACACAAAGCGATTGGGTCGGGCAGGTCATCCAGTCCAGAGAGTGCTGCTAATTTGAAGCTATCCACCCTTTCGCGGTCCTGTTCACCACATCTACCTGGGGCAGGTCGATCCTATGTAAGAGTTGTAGCATATGCTTGACACTGCTGTTTTTATACGAGATTTATGAGGCTGTACTTACATTTAACGCTCTAGAGTTGTTGTTGATTTGTGAATCATGAGTCTAGAATGAGCCAACCGCCCGCAAGTTTGAGTATTCGCTCATAGGTTTTAAGCATCTCCTATAAGTCCTATACTCACATTGAATAGCTAGATTTCAATTAAATCCAGGCGTTATTTTCGTGCGCGGAATTGCTGGGATGAAGATTTAGAAGGGCTTGTGGTGGCTTACCTTTGCCTCAGTTGGTGGTGTGCGACATGCCGCCGGTTTCTCTGGACTTGGTGTTAGACTAGCCATCTTTTGGGATACGTCGTATCTCGACATAGTAGCTTCAAACCCGTTGCTTATATACCCAAGCATGAGGCCAGTACCTCGTTGCAGTGCGCCAGTCCAGTTTGTCCGCGTGAATCAGGCTTTCTCATCGATCCGGATCGATTGCGAAAAGTAGGCATGTGACCAAATCTTTTTTTTCTTTTTTTGAGTACGTATCTAAAGTGCTACACGAACACATGGTCGAACCGCACTAGGAGGCGAAGAAACAGAGCGTGAAAAGTAGAAAGGTAACACGGGTGGAAAAAGCTGAACAAGACCGAAGTCGTTTAACAAAGAGAGCAGTAGAAGTGGCCCGGAGGGCATGTGACCAAATCGACACACAGAAATTCGAGCAGTACACATCCGAACAGCTGCTTCTGCAAGGTATGAATACACTATCAGGACCCCGCTTTCAGCGCGCATACACTAGTACACATTGTGTGGAATAAGATGCAAAAATGAAACTTGACCCCATTGACAGTGTGTTGGCGCTCTTGGCGGCAGGAGGAGCGTGGGTGAAAGAGAATGGTACGAAGGTACTCACCGGGTACTGCGGAATGAATCTGCAACAGGGGCAAAGCTCAACGGGGGGGATTCGACCAAGATACCAGTCAGAGGAAAACAGGGGCTAGCCCCTTGAAAAGCAAACACAAACCTCGAGCGGTTCCTACGACCCTCTATAGCGGCGATCATAAGCTACCTGACGAGGCCGTCCATCTGGCCGGGGGAATAATCATGGCCGGGTACCCGAGTGTGGTTGCAACGATGTGGTCGATCGAGGACGAAATCGGGGAACTTCTTCTGCATTGACTCTGCTCTTGTCATGTAGCTCGTGTATGGCGCCAACAACAGTTTGTTCGTATGGCAATTATTTTGTATGCCATGTGGTCTGATTTCGTTCACTTTATCAAGTTTCATGTGGTTAGAAGCAGAACGTGTAGCTACATGGCCCTAAAATACCTTTTCCCGTTTGGATGTCATAGGTTTTTCTTGATAGCACGCTCAAGCAATAGGGGGGCCTGCGATTGTAGGCTTTCGGAATCATCTGGGCCGAAGCGGGCCAAACCCTGGTTGTGGCGTGATTATGTCGGTCAATTGAGATATCAACCACTACCACGCTGCTGCGCCTGTGACCACCCACAACCGCCTTTGCGTTCCATTTCACGCAGCAGTATCACACTTGAAGTGGCCCGTGCCCCGGGCCCCTTGACCTTGCTTCCGCTAAGATTTCTTAAAAGTTGAACAAGGTTATCTCAAAAGTTGTCTGAAAACGCAAATTCATACCAGAAGGTGCTCTCAAATGTTTATTTAGTCCACATCTAAAGATACAAGATGTAAGTTCAAGCAGTAATTGAGGTGTATATCTATACAATCACTGGGGTTGACAAAGCCGAGGGTCGCTTAGAAGGAAGCAAGATAAAGATAAAAAAGGAAAGGAGAGGGAGCAAACACTGAAAAAAGATTGAAACAAATAAAATAAAAACAGAGAACGGTACCGCACCAGGGGAGCGGGGGTAGCACACAAATAAGATACTCAAACGTCAGCTCCATAACTGTTCAAAGAACGCGACTCAGGTAATGGGTAAGAGCGCCTCTATGGGGCCGCTTTATAGGGAAAATCCACATTGTGGTAGGAAGCTTTGCGTTCCCACCTCCCTACTCAAAGAATCTAAGTCATGTTCGCGGCTACAAGCTTGGGGGTCCTATAAGCAATTATCAATAAATATATGCGTGATTATCTGTGATTTTGAACTTTGCATCAAAGTACTTCTCTGGATCAGTCTCAGCAGAAGATGGGGAAAATCCTGGTCACGCTAGTATCCCTAAATCAGAGTGCATCATTTGGAGACAGCTTAAAAATGCTGGGTTATTTCTCCACCATCCTAAAGATTTGGCAACTCTAAAATTCCTGAACAAGCGGGTACCAAGAGGAGGGGAACTAACTGTTATATGCGAAGGGCAAGAGCCCTTGGTTATATCTGCACGTTGGTACATAAGCGTTGGTTTTTCTCCTTCATTACCCGCACTACGCTGCCAAGCGCTATGCTTGCCTTGAGTCCGTCAACCTCGGCCTGCTATTCCTTGACTACTTTTTTTATACTTCGGAGGCTCTGACTCCCCTCTTCGTCTTCCTTAGGCCACGGGTCGATTCAAAGACACTAGTAGATAGTCCGTTTTTCTTCTTCTCTCTCTCTACCCTCGTATTTCAGTCCCAGCCTCACAGCATGTCCACCTCTCCGCAAAACTCAGTTATATTTTATCATAGACTGCTTTATACGCCCCCACCTCCGGTCGTTACAAGTTTCTCCACTCATTTTTATCCGTACGCCGCAGGCCTTCTTTCCTGTACTGTCCTACCACGTCGCACCCTGGAGGATAGTCCTGAAACGACTCCAAATACTACTTGATTGGAAAAAAGCGTTGATTTGTGCTGCGAGCACAGGAGAAAGATATTTATTAGCTTTTGAATTCTCCAACAAGATATTTCTTTGTTACCAATGAGTCCCACGCACAGCTGCTCACCCTTGGAGGGATTGCCTTTGAGTAATCAAAACCAGCAGCTTATGATATATATACGCAAACTGAAATGTCTTTAGCGTAACGGAAAACCTGGGCACACGCAGCGAGCGAGTAAGCTACGGAACGTAGCGCATATAGTCAGCGAAGGGCACAGTGCTTCAGTTAACTGAACTAATCACGCGGGTACGGGGTACCTAGCAAAGCCTGTGAGACTTTGCCAAATGTGAGGTTCAAAAGTGCTCGAGAGCGGCTTGTACGCTCTCGAGTGCTACCTCTCGTCAAAGCCGATCATGAGGGCGCAATCCCGAGTACCCTTAATTAATTATGATTACATGTAACGCTTACAGCGCTCATCATCATCGGGTCATTTTCCAAACATTATACATACTTACGTTCACCTGAGCGAAAAGGCGCGATTTCCTATATAATGATTTGCAGGAATGCCCGACAAACGTGAGTCGATAATAAGCGTGATGGCCCGTTTCTGGTTCGGAATCACCCGTAGTCAGCTGAGAGGCTTGGCAAATTATTCAGCAATGTCGTGCCTGAGAGTACAGTGAATGCACTGCAGCTTACTACACCAACCACGTGATTTAGTGATTGCACGATTTTGCGTCTTATTCACACACCCGGAGTGACCTTGCAGAAGCAAGGTTATGGTGCATAAAAAGACTACTATTTTAGGAGGTTATTATATTGTAGGTCTCGACTCACTTGCATATAGTAGCGGTACATGATTTCTTCTCTTGTCGCGCAGGACGTCACGAAGATGAACTGGACAAGTGGTCTGAACGCGAGGCGAAAACTAATCCTACATACGCGCGATGCCTTAGCGGAAAGGACGGTATTGTGAGACTCGCTGTAGGTTTCTACCTCAGGAAGCTACAACTCAATCGTTTCCTCAGTGGCCAGCAGCGTCCGCCAATGCCTGAGGTCAGTTCACGTTGGTTCCTGCGCTAGCAATTTGATAGTTTTCTGTCTCATACGTCTTGATTTACAGCACGGGGGCTGTGGTTTCCACTGTAACTTCGCCTATGTCATGTTTTACCGACGGAGTGGGACGATACCCACCATGGCAAAGTGCAAGCCTCGAGACTGGGAGTTGTTCAAAGAGACGCCTAGCGACATTCAAGTCAAGAACTTGCTCGAGCAAAAGCTGAACATGAAGCTCTCCGAGTGGACGATGGTCGTATGGGGACCTCGAGCAATGCTGTACAACCCAACGCCAAAGATGTTCGAGGAGCGGGGTTTGGAGTTGTGTGAGCTCTTGGAGAACGGACCTACTGGACCGTGTGGTGATGTCTTTTCTTAATGTAAACTGCATGATCTTCTACTTGTCGCCAACTCCTCTCTCCGCCACGCCTATCAGACCACCATGTGTTCGGATCGGCGATGGCGATGGGTGGCACGATCACATGAGATCTCACCTCACAAGCCAAACACATGAACACCTAGAAATACTGGCAAAAGGTATCGAAATTTCAAATCTAATTTTTTTCTCTTCCGTTTTGTAGTCTTGACCGCCACTGCTAGGCGTTAGTCTCAGCATGTCCGGCGAGCCCAACATTCTTGCCGATCACCCCGGAGAGCCGTGACATAGTGCCGCATTGTTAGGGTAGGCGTATGAATTTCTCTGATAGACTAAACTTCTCCTATTCTCTCCCTGGGGTACAATGACTTCGGGACCCAATGCCAATTGTACTTCCTCTCCGCCTGGAAACCAATGCACCCTAGCTCATCCTACCCATTCTTGTCATTCCACCACTCTCGATCACTGTCGCCCTCCTCCCTAAGTCGTGACTACGCGAAATCAATCATAACAAGCTGCCCGTCAGGTTTGACTATGAAGTTACCAAGGCGTACATCCATATTCAATACGCCTAGCTCGCTATAGGTTTCCACGATACGCATTGCGTTCTTGATAGAGACGTCTGCGTCGATCACCGTGGGATCAATTTTGTCCAAACCAACGCCGGGAATAACCTCGAGAAGCACTCCTTCAACCGGCGGGTCCAAGTCCGGAACCGATAGACCACTGAGAAACCGTGTGGTGCCATAGAAGATAGGGATAGCACGGCCTTGAAGATATGCAAGGCGTTTGTAGGCAGCGCACTCACCCTCAAAATATGGAGAAATTGCGGAGGTCATAAGATGCCCGAATAAATGCACAGGAACGTCTTCGTATCCAAATTTCGGACCCGCCACAGCCTCGATTTTTTTTGTCTAAGTTCACATGGTCAGGAGCCGAACCCGCGGCTACATAATCCTGGTATGCCTTCTCCGACTCGTATGTCACAGGTTTTCCTCGGTAGTAGGCTCGGAGCGAGGGGGTGAATCGACGGTCGTAAACTTTTAGAATCACTTCGGTCGGGAAACAGACGGGCGTTGAGACGTGAGTAGGTACGACAATGTCTAGCAATATCTTCGTCACCGGAGAGATAGTAAATGGGGTATACGTATCCACGACTACACCTCGGACATAATTCCAGATAGGGAGGAGACGCGTAGTCGAGGTTGTAAGCACTCAAGGACCCCGAGGACGGTTAATTGGCGTAGTGCCTGGCTGTCTGGCGTCTACTTCTAACTAACAGCGAGCTATGTATTACTTCCTGAAACTGCCGAGGGTTTGCTTTGCACGCATTCCTAACACGGGACAGAGTCTAAAGAATATCCACAACTGGAACTTATGTGTGCTCTAGGATCATATGACACAAAGCTCATTTTCCGTTTACACCCAAGGTGGCTTCTTTGGCTTGAGCAAGAGCGAGAGCTGGAGGCCTCGGGTTACACTGGAAAAATCGCATGTTGTCTTCGTGATGAGTAACCTATTATTAAATAAAGCAATGATCAGTGTACAATTTGCGTTGGCATTTACGTTGAGGGGCGTATTTACTTACAACACCACAATATGCGACTATATATGTGTCAGGCCGACCCTCTCGTTCAACCGTAGTGGTGTGTCTGAATAATACACGGAGCAATCCTGGCCAAGCGCCATATTGAATCGGATATTCCAATATTTCAGACTCCCCGTGATCGCATTCGGGATTCCAAACAAACTGACCATCAGGATCAATCATATGGATCAAGCGGTTGCAGCGGTTTCAAAACTTACTCCAGGCCAAGTCTTGAGCACGCCAGGGTAATCGGTCTCATTCTCCGGGTCGATGTAGTGTTCAACCCCATCCATGATGGCAGTAATGATATCGTCATCACTAACAACACGAGGATTATCCCAGTCCTTGACTCGGTCTGTTATGCCTGATGGTTCCCGTAGTTAGGTCGAGACTCGGTATTATCATTTTGTTTGAAGAGCTTACGAGGACAAACAACCTCCTCCGGGGGATAATCGTTTATCAACCCCACATCAGGCCAGTCCTATGAAGAAGAGTTTAATCAGAGTGAACGACTAGAGAACGGAAGCAAGATACCCCCAAAGTAACTTGGACCAAATGACAAATAAAAGCCACCAGATATAAGACGTTACGCATCGGTCGGATTCTAAAACACTTTCTGGCAAGGGTTAGCCTATAATGCTTTCCATACCCACGTACTTATTTTATACCACACATGCATCTAGGGTAGGCGCTTCGGTCGACAAGATCCCGCGTCGGGATTCGTGTCCGCAGCAGCTTCCGGTTCGGGTATGAAAGCTCCGGTACACAGAAGACAACGTAAGCCCAAAAGTAAGTATTGCCAGTCGGCTACAACGCATATGCCTGTTGAAGTGCATTGCAAACTTGCAGGTAAATTGACCAGTATTTGTGGGTGCAAGCTATTTGAGGACTAGCTCCGAGCGGGGCGCATCCGCAAAAGTGGCAAGGCTATCAAGAGCTATGGGCGCTATACATTACCTAAAGCGGCAGCACATACACTTGCTTACAAAACTGATGCAGCACGTGATGGACCCAAGGCTAAAACACGCCCAGAACACCTGCCCAATTCATGCTCATCCTGTGTGGCATGCGAAAAGCTGATGTATCGGCTAGGTTACAATGTTTTGGACTGCACGCAAGGCGCCAAGTATCAGGCGGCACGAAGCTACTACTTTGGATATGTCTTATGGCTGATTGATCAAAAGCGAGCGCATACGGTGACTTCGACCACATCAAAAGACTTGCTGACCGCATTATTGCGATTTGCAAAAAGGTTTTCCAAGTGCCGAGCAAAAATTGTCATTTGGGCCAGGGACTCCGGCGAGAAAAGGCCGTTTAGCTCATATATACCGTCAGATACCGGGAAACCGCCAGGATTTCGTCCGACCGGTATAAAGGTTGCATTTTACTATATAATGGGCCATGAAATTTGGTAGATGTATGCTAGTCTATTTGAGCTTGAACTAAGTATTTATGCTGTATTTTTCTGCGAGCTTAGTTCTGTAAAATGAAGGGGGATTCAGGAAGCCGGAATTTCGTGAAATACCGGGAAGCCGCCACGTGACCTTCAGCCCATTATTCACCCCTGTACCCCTCCGCTAGCCGTTTAAAACATGTGTAAAAGGTATTTGGCTACAATTCCTGGCATTTGAGTCACGATAGCAATGGTAAGATAAGGGTTCCAACACGAGATAGGCAACTTGCACAAGAAGAAGTGATACACCAATGCTCGTATTGCAATACTCAAGTCCAAGCATGTGTCAAAAAGTGTGCGGCTTGAAAGTGCCAGAGTCGCACATTGGGAGGCGGCAAAGTTGGTGAGGCTCGAGTGTGGACTCAAGATGCGATAACGGCAGCAGAACAGAAGAAAGTCGAAGCTAAAGATGCGAAGAGTAGTAGAGGGCAAGGACAAGGGAGAGGAAGAGGAAGAGGGCAAGGTGCAGGACCAGGCAGGAGCCGTGCGGCAAAACGCACTGGGGCTCGGGAACATACGCTTTCAAGTTTGAACTCTGCCAGCAGCGCTAGTTCATCAGGGGTGAACTATTAAATTGAAAGCTATAAAAATTGATTACAATGGGTATTAGAAATAGATAGAGCATGGGAGGAAATTCTAATGCTGGATGGGAGGCTGCTACGGTTGTTCCTTGGCTGTTGCAGGCTACGTTGGCGGTCAGGAGAAACACATGATGACTTGAAATGAATTTTCTAGCCAGAATCTTACTACAACAAAGGTCTATGCACTATGTAATTTTGGGCTTGAATTGTTAAGGAATATCCACTAGTCATTCTATTGCAAAACGCTTTAGATTGTCAATTTTTTTGACTGACTTTTGCGACATTTTCAAAACCGGCCTCGTACAATGTATTGAGACAAAGCAAATGTGCGGTACAAGACCTATGCATGCTCCCACAGACAGCGTAAGTTTTTTGCGCATTTTAAATCAATTTATTCCAAGCATAACTCTCGATTTGGTAGATTGGCGGTTACCTGGTACATGGCGGCTTCCCCGTAAGCGACGGTATACAGTTTTCAGACAAGATGAATGATTCCAAAAGACTCAGCGGACTTGCGCACGTTGAAAGATGTCTTGAACCCGAGAAAATACATAGTTTACTGAAAAACGCTCTGTTTGTCAAGAACCGCAATACTGAGCCCAAAGTTAGTCAAAAAGACCCAATACCATGCAAGGTACTATTATAGGGTAGTTTCAACAGGCCATTCAAGTAGCTAGGGGAAACCTCTTTGCTGAACGCAAGAAATGGGGTCTGCAATATAGACTCAAACATCGCCCCCCCACATCTCACACAAAAGTGACTCAAGTAGCCTGGCACTCTTTCAACTAGTACTAGCTCATGATAGTAGTGATCTCGCAAATTTCTGGGTCTTTTTTACTAACTTCAAGCCCAATATTGCAGTTCTCGACGAACAGAGCGTTTTTCAGTAAACTATGTATTTTCTCAGGTTCAAGACATCTTTCGACGCGCGCAAGTCCGCTGAGTCTTTTGGAATCATTCATCTTGTCTGAAAACTGTATATACATGAGCTAAACGGCCTTTTCTTGCCGGAGTCCCTGGCCCAAATGACAATTTTTGCTCGGCGCTTGGAAAACCTTTTTGCAAATTGCAGTAATGGACCAGCGCCATGTGTATGGAATACTTACTCAGACCAAATTATCTCTGAGCTTTTTCCACTAGTATAGAAACGGTGAACCATCCGTAGAAGTATGAAGCATTGAACTACGTCAGGAAAAAGGCACTGGGCAAATTTGGGCAATTTACATTGAATTTGCCTGTTTGCCTGGTTTGCCTTCCCCCGGGTGAAACACACCATTGTTTACCCCGGTTTACCCAATTTGCCATGGGTAAATCGGGTAAATCTGCGGTTATTACACAGCCTGGGCGGTTACATG
>JAYRCO010000001.1:0-118792 GCA_037042815.1 Ceratobasidium papillatum | reverse complement strand
GGACCATCTAATCTGGCACATTATTCTTATGCTGGACCTTCTGATCCATCAGCTCTCCCACCTGCTTACGCTCACGGCCCCGAAAGACGAGGTGGATATCCGGATCATCAAGCAATTGTAGGCTGGAACTATGAAGTACGTTTAACCTGACTTGGTGTTGCATATGCCAGTACATTACCAACGTGCCTGACAGGCCCGCGAGGACAACGAAATCTCCCTAGGTGCGGGAGAACTTATCGTTAATATAGACATGGTAGACAAAGGTTTGTGCGTTTTCGTTCTAGCCTTGGAACGTAACGAATGAGAACCCATAATGCTTTAGGATGGTGGCGAGGAACCAATTCAAAAGGGCAAACAGGACTTTTCCCTGGTAAGTTTGTTGCACCACTTTCTTTTATGTAACTATTTTATTCACGAATCATAGCCAACCACGTATTGTCGAAGGAGAAGAAGACTGCATCTTTGGGGTGAACTAAGCTTCAATTCTGAACTGACCTCCCGCTGGGTACTCGACCTGGTCGTGCGCATGGCGATGTGGTATGGAGTACTCGGTGTCATTATGTAACTATGTACAGAATATATCTGCCTCCTTCGATACAGCTTTCGCGGTGGTTTGGGGTGGAGCGAAGCGATGGCCGGGCCCGCCCAGGCTGCGAGTGGGATCGCCACGGCTGGGTGTGGCACTGTGCCGAAGGAAACAGCGGCGCGTGCGCCTCGAATTGGGCAATAGTGGGCCCAATTGGGCGCAAATGCACGGGAGAAAAGGAGAGGCGCACGCGGCGCATAAAGAGGGTGGGCGGTGAGAACAAAAAGAGAAAACGAGGGACCACTGGCGTGTGTAGTCCTCGTGGTTAAGTTTGAAGGTGACACCGAGTCACGTGTCGCTTGGCTAACTGTCGGTCGAGTATCGGCGATGGCTCCTTCGCAAGCTACGTCTCATCGGCGCACTTATATGTAAACGCTTTATCTATTATGCGCAAGGGACAAGTTTATATAACCTTTATCGCTGTGCGCAACAATGTTATTGCTTGCTTTGCCTTGGTCTTACGAGCTTGATCGTCCAAAGTGATCCTGGGGCAAACGTGAGCGGTGTAGCAGTTGCGTTCTGAAAGACACTTACCATGGTGTTTCAAGCAACAACTCTTCAAGCTCTTCTGATTCCCCAACATCTTGTGTCTGTGTTAGGAGGTATAGAGCCTCCGCTGTATCGGCGCTGACCTGCAGTACTATCAAGCTAGTGATACCTCAATGGGTCTGGTATAGGACTTACCTTGGGGAAACGATGCCCCAAGAATACCTCAGTATATGTGCAAGCTGTTTCGGCCACAGGCTTCAATGCGATAAAGTCGACGGCACTATTACCCAGTTACCAGGTGAACGTTTTCAGTAGCGTTATTTCCACTTACATTTTCATAGCCCCTAGGATTCTCTGTACGTTTTTCAGTTTATCCCCACCCTTCCCAGCCTGGTCTAAAGCAGTCTGTAGTCTACCCAAAATCAACTGGCCTATACGGTGTAACGGATTCACATTGCTCACCTCTTTACTCCTACCTCGTCCAGAGAGAGCCTAGCGAAGATCTCTCCTTCAAAAAGCACGTCCAGCGTTTTGAGGACGGGAATCATGACGTTGTTGGACGACAAATTAGCTCGACCAATCTCTAGCACAGCATCGACAAGTCCGATTAGATCCCAGCTCTGCTGATGAGCATTCGGGCCGGCTGTTAGGGGCAAGGAGCTAGCATATGCACATAACCCTTTAGCCAATGGGAGTTGCTACCGCATGGAATCTCTGGTCAGCGGGAACAATCAGGCCACCAACAAGTTCTGCCCACCGAGCTTTCATTTCGGCTGCCAAGACTCGTAACAATGCCGGATAGTAACATAACACGATAGTTTTTGATATCGAGCAGCGGGGCCATCTTGGGGAAAAGCCACTCGCCATCGCTCCACGGAGTGGTTTGGTCCCTTCAGCATGCAGTCAGTGTAGTCTTAAAAGAGCTAAACATACGAAAGGGGCTTACTGAGGGAACGAAAATTCTAGCTTGTCTAGCCCTGGGATTGCCCAATCCTCCGTTGCTGCTTGTCGTATAATAGGACTCCAAACCATCATCATTAGCTGCTCACCGGCAACAGCACGGACATTATCGAGTCTTTCAGCCCCTTGTTTGAGCGCCCCTCCAATTGCGTTGTACCAGATATTGGATGGCAAGTAGTCTTCGAACTGCGTAACGTCGCTTTTCCGAGAGAAGAGTGCATCAGACATAGAGGCGATAGCTCGCAGACTCGCCATCCGAACCCATGAGCCAACATCGCCGCGTTGATCAACCGCATAATCTTCCAGCCCCGATAAAACAGTAGAATAAATCGTGGTCATAGTTGCAGATAATGCTTCATGGGACATTAAAATCTAAGATCGTCAAAGTAATACAGGAACTTACAGCTAGGTGAGGCACCCATCACACGGGTGACTATTTCAGCGAGTGAGGTCACAGAATTTCGGCGTGCCTCTATCGTTCTACTATAAGTTTCAGACTAGGTCCTATATGTGAGCACCCCAAGAAGTAAATCCCTAAGTCACTACTCACATTCACCGTGATGCCTCCCAAGAGACAATTGACTACTTCTTCAAGACCATTCCCAAACTTGTCGTATGCCAGAGCACCAAATGCTCGGGAGATACTGCATTGGGCTATGGGACTTGCGTTTTTTGCCTGAAATTCTCGTACAAAAGTGTGAACCTCAGAGGCACAATCCATCAAATTACTAATGGCGGCCAACGCGAGAGTTGCAGCAGTCTGGACTGTCTCGTTTTGATGCCTCATTCCGCTGTGGATCACAATCTGACGCCAATCGGGGGCCCCTTCTGCTAGCCGGAGGTTCAACGCTTCTATTGAAACACTCTCAGCCACGAGAAGACAAGCCCCTTCTACTATGAGGTCTCCACGGAACTTTTGATACGAAGCGCTTGGGAGGGTGCTCAAGTATTTAAAGCACTACAAAACACAACGTAAGATATATATATGCTATCGAAGCCAAAGAACATACCTGTAGCCGCTCTTCTTCCAATCCTTGTTCTTTGAAGCCTTTCGCAATTTCTGCAAGTCCTAGAAGCGCTCCATGTATGTCGTTCGTATCTACCGAGCGCAAGCGCAAACTCTGAAGTCCTTCTTATCTCTTGAACTATAAAAAAATGGGTGTATGCACTTACAAGTTGAGAAGCTGTCTTTGTTCCGAGACCCTTCAAGTCAACGGCGCACATTGCTCGGAGTGCCTGAGCTCCCAAGTCACGCATCTTGGGATCCCAGTGTCTTAAGACAGTTTGCATGACATGTTCAATGAGCGGTTGCTGATATTCGGGGAGCCTGTTTGTCTTTCAGAGAAAAGATTCAAGTGAAAATAAGATTTGAACCTACACAGCAACTTGAGGAGAAGCTACCAAGAACGCGTTTCGGCGTACGCTGACAGCGTAGAAGTCAGTGGCTCGCAGCACATCAATACCATGAGGAATCGATCCCTACACAACAATTCAATGCCATTGGCTTTAAGACAAGTTGACGAGCTCACGGTACGCCCAACGGCCTCTTGGTAAGCTGCACTTGCCGCACGTCGAACATGAACTTCTCGATCGAAGAGTGCGGCAATGGTAAGCTTAAGTGCAATTTCCAGCAAATACGGCTTTAATAGCTCCACACTCTGCGCCCTTACGAGTGCCCAAAGCACATACGACGCCGAATCGCGGACGCCAGAGCCTACTGAATGCGCTCCTTTGCGAACATCAAACGCCAGCGCCTACGTTTCATTAACTCCTGCACAGACATAAACGCATAATAGTCCAGTACCTTGCAAATCCACTGAATTGTCTCCGGAAGTTTGTCTTGTGAGATAAGGCCACGCCTAGCTAGTTCTGCGTAGGCAAGGCAAGCACCATGCCAAGTTGATTCAGACGTTGGTGGTAAATCTAAAGTTCCATCGGCCAACTGGACGCCGTGGATCTAGTCATCCAAATTAATATGTATGCAGGCAGCTGAAAGAACGAGCCCTACCGAAAACAAAGCAGTAACAGCATCGATTATCTCATCCGAGAAATCCTCTGGAAGACGTGATGCAACTCGGGCAATCCCTTTCGCAGCAGAATAACGAACAGCGGTATCCTATATGGGTTTCCAGTAAGCGTGAGTTGACATAGGCTTTTTTGAATAGGTACCTGGTCTTGAACTCCATTTACTAGGTTCTCTATCACGCCCTCAATTGAGTCCGGAATAGGTATATCGTAATCTTCGTGTGTATCGTCCGTTATAGTCTCGTTGGTACTTTGGATGATTAGCCTACGGTCTTGCGTTTCGGTTAGCACAAGCCAAAAACGAACATACTAGAGCATACTCTGCAGATGAACTTTGCGTGGTTTTCCGGGCAGTTCGCACATTGATAGGCGAACAATCAACTTGATTCGATATTTGCGTACAACAGTATCTTTTGTAAGATTTTGTGTTAGTAGATTCTTGGACGCCTGTCGGTTACAAGATTAGTTGGTCGTTTGTGATTGATCAAGAGATGACCAACTTTTGTAGATTCAACTGCCGTTATGAGTTCACGAAACTGATCAATATACGGGCCTACCAATCCAGTTCCGCCGGCTTTCAACATAAATGCCATAGCTTGCATAAGACCAATCACCTAGAGAACAGCTTTGTTAGCCACTAACAATGGCTTAAACGTGAAATGTAGAGATACCTACTTCAAAGGTATTCGCGCCTCCACTCTGGATACGGCCAATTGACCATTCAAGGAGGCGAGGAACTTGGGCTAGCATGTCTGTCCTATAGATTGCTTAGCCACAGATCAAGCCAATTCGTTCTAGCCATACCTCATATACAGCCTAGCCAAAAGCATGGCGGCAGATTCGCGTTCAATTCCAGGAAAACGAAGATATTTCTTTCCTATACTATCCAGTCGTATTGATACCAGGCGGTCGGGGGTTGCCCCAGGTTCATCGAAACGTGCCAAATCAAAAGGTATCATGCAGATGAGCGACAACCATAGCGTCATCACATATCGTAATGCCCATGCACCCGATTCGGATAGCATTTCGGCCTTGCGCTCTGTAAATTCTAGGGCAAGGGGAAGATCCTGTACAGTATGAGGAAAGAAAGGAACTGTTTTTTTTTTCAGATTAATTTATGCCCCCAATGAAGCGGGATGCATACCTATTGACTTGGTCCCCCGTGTTTTCGAGTATAAATACATCAGCGTAGACAACTGATGTAGACGAGTGATTCGGTCTTCAGCGGCGTTGTCTTGTTTTACAATGGAGCGAATCTCCTTTTTGAGAGCTTCAACGACGGGTTCAACCATATTGCCAAGATACTGATCAAGTAGGAATGGCTGTTCTTGATATAGGTCAAGCTTAACAAAAGGCGACCATGGTCAAGTGAGGTCAAATCTAGAACTTAAACGAGCTCAACTATATGACTTAGACGAGCTAGTTGAGGGGAACTTTCATTGCCCACTGCAGTGTTGTGAATGTCCCGAGAGTCCTCGTCTAGAAAATATTTAAGAATTTGCATAAATTCCTTTTCGTGCTCGAAGCCCGAGGGCTGCATATCATCCGTAACAGTCTCATCCATGATAAACTCAGTTAGTAGCCAAGCAAGTCAAATATCCAAAGTCGCGTTATAACAAATTAACTATCTTTCGCCTAGGCTCAGCACGTTTGCGAGTTTCGAATTGCCAACAAGTTATAGTGGAAGAAGTCGTACGACAGATGCGTCACACAGTCTAGCGGAGACGACACTTGTAAACGGCAAATTCAAGCCGCAATCAGTTGTGGAGGCTCGGAACGAGACGCGATGCTAGCGTGGCAGTGTCGAAAAGGATGACGTAACCGAAGTTTCAGGCGGCGACTTTTTGGTCTCAATCACCGCACAACAACACGCAAGTATAACACGAATGGTTGTATTGGGGGTTTAATACTTTTTTTTTGCTGAGACTGGCAGTAATACACTATGTTGGCTATGTTGCGCTTTATTTAGGAGCTATTAAAGTAACCAGAGCAATGCGCGTCTAATTGTCACGCGGGAGATTGAAGTCCGAGGACGCAAGTGTCACAGCCCTCTTTGTCCCTTTCTGTTTTTGCACCCACGATTGCCGAGACCCGTTCGGGGTGACAGCGCGGTAATTCTAACAGCCCCTCCAATCACAATCGGTTGGTAACGCGGGTATGGGCGGTATTTATGACTCATTGAAATTCCGGTTTTCCTTCGCCCTTACGGGTCTTCTCGGGACTCGAGGTTGTATTTAAATGCACTTCCTATGGGCGCCTTAACATCCACCATTCTCTCACTTACCTATCTCATCATTATTTACACATGTTTCGTACTATCATTGTCCATTCTGGTCTCAGCTCTCGCCTTGCACCACCTCACTTGGCCCAAGCGTCAAGCTTCGCCTGTAGGCGATCGCTCTCAACTTCATCACTGAGGCAAAAACCAGAGGCCCACAAGTTTGTTACCAAAGAGGACCGTTCGGTCAGAGAGCCTAAGGGAATCCCGACTGAAGGTCTTCATTACAAAGGTAGATCACTCTCTGCCTCAGCGAATGGATTTAATGTTTATATTTATTTGTAGACAATGTCTTAGGAGCAAAGGCGCCTCGTTCCGACTACCACTCGTCCAACCAAATCGCTCAAACCCCGACTGGAGATTGGGTACTTTTCCACCCTGTGTGAGTCAATTTACTCATTACAAAAAATCATTCTGACAGCTGCATGCTAGCTACACGGAGGAAGAACTCAAGTCGGTGAATGTGTTTCATCGAGCCCCTGAAACTGCTGGAGACAAGATCGCCTTGAGTCTTGTAAAACTAGCCCGGTAAGCAACAACGAACGTCTCATATCATGTGGTGCTGATGTCTTTTTCTATTAGATGGGGGTTCGATCTATTTTCAGGCTACAAATATAAGCCTATTCCGGCTGGCTCTAACATGTCTTTGGCTGAGCTCCGGAAGGGTGGCTATGTTATGACCGAGTCTGAGTGGCTCATGGTAAGTATATGCGTTCGTATATTTGAACTACCTATCGTCTAACAATGTAAACAGCGTATACTATTCCTTGAGACCATCGCGGGAGTTCCTGGCATGGTTGCTGCTACACTCCGCCACCTGCGAAGCCTCCGGCTTATGGTGAGTAGTTGGAACAATTCAACTATCTAGGTTTATCTAATTATTACCCCAAAGAAACGCGATGCAGGTTGGATCCACACTTTGCTTGAAGAGGCTGAGAATGAGCGCATGCACCTGATGACGTTTATGACTCTCAAGGTACGCCTGCTCCTTATACCTCTTCATAAGAATTCCGCTGACATTATGACTAGAAACCATCGATCTGGTTCCGAGCGATGATTCTTGGTGCTCAAGGCGTTTTCTACAACGCCTTTTTCTTGGGGTACATAATTTCTCCTAAGTCGGCGCATCGTTTCGTTGGTTTCCTCGAAGAGGAGGCTGTATCAACGTAGTAAGTTATCAGAATCTGGGCCGCATATCGTCAATGTTGACAACGTTTCAGCACTCGATGCATTGCTGAAATTGAAGCTGGCCGCATTCCAGAGTGGCAAAACAAGCCCGCTCCAGCGATCGCCGTCGATTACTGGCGTCTTCCTCAGGACGCCACACTGCTGGATGTCGTGAAGGCTGTTCGAGCTGATGAATCTTCCCACCGCTTCGTAAACCACAGCTTGGCAAACTTGAATCAGACGGAGGACCTCAACCCCTTCGCAATTCGTGAGCCAGACATGGTGACCAAAGGAAGCCGACCTGGGTGAGCTTTTAAACTTTTTCTAGAAGAGAGCCTAGCTTCATGGTCCTATAGCTTTAGTCGCAAAGAGTCTGAAGCGTTCGTCAAGCAGTCCAGACAACTGCTGGAACAAGCAAAGAACAGCGCAAATTAGAATCTTCGTTCTGCTTGCATTATTCTGATCTAA
Source organism: Ceratobasidium papillatum (assembly GCA_037042815.1). Classification (NCBI taxonomy): domain Eukaryota; kingdom Fungi; phylum Basidiomycota; class Agaricomycetes; order Cantharellales; family Ceratobasidiaceae; genus Ceratobasidium; species Ceratobasidium papillatum. The sequence continues at coordinate 110,819 of JAYRCO010000001.1, read as the reverse complement.
CATCTCTATGACGATCATATTTTCATTCGGCATATATTTATTACACCCCACTCCGTTAGTGCGTTACTTCTACTGTATAATTCGACTAGAGAAACCATGCATTGTTTTAGCCTTTATGGGCTTGGCCAGACCCCGTCGTCCCGACGGTTAGAAGAAGATATCTGCGGCCCGTGGATTAGCCACGAGCCACACCCAAGCCAGTTCCAGTGCTTACAGGTTGAGCCTCTAGGGGGAATTGCGGCTTTTCACCGAGGCAAACGAGAGCAAAATGTTCGGAAAACGACAATGAACAAAGGAATGTCGCGGGTGAAAGATCTGCCGCCGCATTTTCACAACATTTTCCAAAGTGAAAACCCCCAAGCCCCCCTAGAGTGAGCCCTGCTTGTGTTTGACAGTTGGCGTGACCTTTTCCCACATTCTTATTAGCTCTTAGGAGATTCTTAGACGAGCCTGCCGGCACCGAGCGCTTGACCAATTTAGACATATCCACGTGACGTCATATCTTGCTTCTCCTACGCTGCTCTACCTTGACCTTTACTTCATTTTGGTATCAGTTGTCTGCTGTTTTGTCCAGTATCTACGCACAATATTGAGGTTCTTTATCTTCTTTTTTCAAACCTCGCTCACGAACTTAGCTATCTGGATTACACATTCTTGACCGAACTCAACTGAAGGCTTGTCAAACTACAACCTACGACCGTTTGACGTTTGCTACTTGTTGACCTATTTCTGCCTTCCTGCCCTCACATCTTGATATCTGATTTCTCCCTAAAACCTATAATGCCTCACGTAAATATCGCCCCTGTTGGCGCGACAGTGGCCCCGCGAGAGGCGAGTGCGAGCAGGGATGTGCCAATCGGAGTTTTTCCTTCCCCAGCTACCAAAGACGACCTTGATGATGACCACCTTCGTGGCCGACGAAGGATGTTTATTGGTCCCATGCCTGAGAATGTCGCGGCAAGACTCCGCGCAGCCTCAGCTTCTGATGCAGACCACGTCTCAATCCCAAGCAACGAGTTTGCCAGGGAGGACTTTGCAAGGGACGACCTTGCCAACGATGACTCCAGCAGCAGTACTTCAGACTCGGATACTTCTCGCCACTCGTCTAATCCCGCTTCGCCCACGACCGAACGGCCAGAGGTGTCTCGAAAACATCTCCTGCGTGCATATTTACATAGGGGCGGGCGACGCGAGCAATTCTCTGAGCAAGAGATACGTAAGAGGTGGCACGCGGGTGGATGGGGTCGTGTTCCATTACCGGAAGATGCCTCGACACGGCGTTGGGTTGGTTCGAGCTTTGAGGTGGGGATAGACATTGTCGCTGGGATGAACACCGTACATCAGTCATCGACCCATCCGCTGAAGGATGGTAGAGAGGTTGAAGCTGCGAAAGACGCGCACGCGGCCTACGCGGATGAAGGCGAGGCTTCTACCCGATCTCAGACTGCTCCTCCAGCACCATCACGAACAACGACGATGGAGACTTTTATGACAGCTCGTTCATCGGCCCGAGGATCTGACGCGGAAGACTCTGACGACGAACATGGCGATGGCAAAGGAAAGCTGGAGCCAGTTGATCTTGAGGCGACCCCGCGTCGGAAGTCATCAAAAGCAACGTTGACCCCTTCGAGCTCCGGGGGAGAACTTCTATCACATCATATCGCAGAGGATCCTTCTAGCCAGGCTACGAGTACCTCCCATCGCCTGGATACGCCTATTTCTTCGCCGCCCTTGCGATCGGCAAAGCCTCTTGACTCTCCAGAAGACGCTCGTCGAAGACATTCTAGTCTTGGGGTCCCTCATATGTTTACAGATCGTAATGGTGACACTAAACCGCAAGCCGTGTCCGCGCCGCATCTTGCTGATATGCTCGACCCCCCGAAGGAGCCACGGGCCAAAGAAAGTGGACTTCGTTCCGCACTAAGACGAAACTTGGGTTCTTTACGGCGCGGCTCGTCGTTGAAACAACACTCTGTCGTTTTTGCTGAATCACCAAAGACTCTTGCCAATGCCCATCTCCACTCCTTTCCGGGTCTGTCTCATTCAGCTTCTGCCCCAGTACACCCAGCTGGTCCGCCTACTCCGATGGAGCATGCCCCTATACTGGCGGACAGACCGGCCGCGCCTCTGGATGTTTTGAACCGCGAGACAGAACCAGAAGATATTACAAGCGCAGGTGCAGCATTGGCTTTACAGGTAGAAGAGCAACGCATTCCCGAAGATGGAGTCATCCGAAGAGGTAGGTATTTAAACTGTTACTGCTTTTTCAGTAGCTTATTGAAGGACACGAAGACAGGATGCTTGTACGCGCTGCGTTTAACCGATCGCCCGGACTTCCTAAACCTTACGATGAAGCAGAAGCAAGTAAACATCCTGATACGCAGGAGGTAGAATGGAAAGAGATGCTGGTGGTATGGCGAAAGGTACCAGGAAAGGATGATCGCGTGGAGCTATATCAAGACTACGTGAGGTTCGACCCATTAAGTTATTGCCAATCTAATCCTGCTCCTTCAGACAACTCCGGGTAAAGAGCGAATAGTGGGTCACAAGGATTTGGCATTTATCGTCCCTCTCGATGGCACAGTCACGAGCATATCTCCGTACTCCCATATCGACCTAACGTTCTGCCTAACATGTCCTCCTACGCCCGTGCGGACAGGGTCTACGTCTAAACGTGCTCGGTTTCATCGCGCACCTATCGGGACGAACATTTTCGTGTTCAAAGTGAAAAGTCGCACAAGAGCACTAGACTGGACTTGGAACCTGTGGTGTGTTTCTCTGCCCATAGCTGTAGATTTCTCACCCAAATCTTTCACAGGAGATATCTTGGCGGACAACTACCCGAAACAATCGACATCCATTGTCCAGCTTTGGGAACGCGCGTTCGAGTAGACACTCCAAACTTAGACTTCGGGGCCCCGAGCGATTCATGGAAGCGCTTTACTCGATCATATCTTATCGAAGCGTGCGGGCGTTCTTTGCGGGGGCTCCCTGACTGGGATGCAATGATGGAATCACCCGCACTACGAGGGGCAAAGCTACAGCTTGCATGGAGAAAAGAAAGCAAGCTTGACTGGGTTTGGTTGGAGGTAGATGAACAAGGAAAAGAGGTCGATTGGCAAGTATTGTTTGGGCTGGCATTGAGGCAGGTGAGAAGTTTGGTTATTTTTGCGTTGAAACCAACTAAAGATTTTGTAGCCACGTTTGCCATCACAGCTAGAGATCCGTTTGGGACTGCATGCCCCAACTCATGTTGGGTTGACAGATGGTAGTACACTTGGTGAGCGTGGTCTGGTATACTTAGAGTCTTTGAAACTCATCTCATTTGTTATATAGATGAACCCCCAGCGATTGAAGGATATCTGCATCGTATCAAACCAAAGACTCTGGTCAAAACTAACGTATACATCAGCTCGCACGATGGATATCTATTTACTTTGCGTTACGCTGACGCCGAACCACCCGCTCCCCCTACTTTACTCCAAGCACCCCTTGATGCTGAAGGGCACAAAATTGCACGGGAGCGAGAGCTCAGGAGGGGGAGGTCAATGATCCTAGACGCAGAGGGATATATCGATTTACGCAGCATCCTGGCTATACGTAGGGCGGTTGAAATCAACCCTGCAGTTGTGCCGATAGATATTGGTACCGCGCGAGCGAATCCTCTCCCGCATGACACTACGGAGCAGGAAGCCGAAAGCTGCCAATGGGTCGATCAGGCAGATCCATCAGACGATGAGGATGAGGGCGGAGAGGAATTTTTATCAAAGAGCGATGATAAGATGAGGCTGAAGATGAAACGGTCATTCGAGCTTGTCATGCGTTCTGGTAGAGTGGTTAGATTTGAAGTAAGCTTAACGTGGGCTATATCATTTGACACCGGACTAAAAGCACTTTAGGCATATTCCAGACAGACTTGCCTCGAGTGGATTACTCGTCTGCGAGATTTGATTAAATATTGGACCCGTCGACACAGAGTGGATGCTCGGGATGAGATGGAGTTGGTGTTCGCTACCCAAGGACGGGCCCGATTTACTATACCTAAACTTGGAAAAGAAGAAGCACCTGAAGGTGAGGGCACCACATAACTCGCGGCAATAAGATGAACCTCTAGTGTGCTTTTAGGTTATGTCCCGGATGGTGCATCACCATACTTGGCTAAGGTATGAGATCTGCATTTGAACTGTGCACCAAGCTGATTGAATACCAGTTTTGGAACTGGTGTGTTATTGAGGGTTGCCGAGCGATCATCAAAAGTGGGCGTTTGTATACAAAGAAGGGGATTAGAAAAGATTTCAAGTACGCATGTATCCGCCCTGTTACAGTAGTGATTAACTCATACCGTATTTAGACATCTTTTTCATGTCCTCACAGGTGGTCATCTGATTCTGTTTCATATTACGCCAAATGTAACTTCGTATCATCACCACTCTCGCACGATCAATCTGGTAGACGCGTACGTTTATTCTGGTACGCACATTTCTCTTAACAACCCAATCACGACACCAATATCCTAACGCATGCTCAGGCCAAATTGCGATGAGGACCCTACCTCGAGCAGCAGGCGTAGATTCTCGTCAAAGAATCCCTCGTCGGTATCAAGATGGACTAGAGTCAGATGACAGGCAAGTAATCAGTATTTATTCTCTCGTTTGTTTCTGACTTGACTACTTAGCGAGGAGGATACAACATTCATAATATGGTATCGTCCGCATAATATCCATAAACCAGTCGACCCTCTCGGGTCTACTGCTAAAAATGAGCCAGTCATTGCGCCTCTTAGCGGGAAGCATAATCTTCTCATATGCAAGGCTCGTAGTCGATTAGAGCGAGATGCATGGGTCTGGGTTCTCAACACCGAAATCGAACGTGTGGCGCGTCTGATGTCCACTAGGGAGAGCAACATTCGAAACCAAGGAGAGTTAGTCCCCGAACAATGATTTTCTCTGATCTAATGTTTTATAACTTTTCATGCATTCTGTGCTATCTTCGTGTGCCTACTTAGAATAGTTGTGTATTCTTGTTTGTTCTTCAGATACATCACGTGGCAATTCTTTTATTATCATGAACTCTCAAGTTCTTAGACTACGTTACTCGAAATCTTATGCTCGTGCTATGGCTATATATGGTCTAATCGCCTTTTCAGCTCCGGTTCTTAAAACAGCGTCACTGTTATTTGGAAATAAAGCTTGGGGCTGAAAAATCTCTAAATATGTGGAACACTTTGCCTTGGATACTGGTCCAACATAACTGTGCCACTAAACCCAATCAGGTTCAACTAACAACATCTCGGACGTGCAATTTCAATCTCTCAGTCACACTACCTCGAGGCTTCACCTCATAAGCCCAGCGGCCAGAGTTTTGGCAGTTAACAAATTTGATTTGGCGTCCTGATGTTTTACCCTAGTCAGCCCTCATGTTGACAAAATGCTCACGCGGCCGTTTCTGCAACAGCCTTGGTCTTGGCAATTGACCAGTAGGATTTACTGCCGCATGGCGGGAATGGCGCTTATAGCCTTGTATGGGTTATGATCATACGCTGATGCTGCGCTACTTGACCATGATTTGATCAACCCATCCGTGCTGTCCGGCGGTCCGTCCCTTCATGGGCCAAGGCCGGGTCGCCTGAAGAACCAATCGGATTGGGTTCCTAACCTGAGAACCATTGTGTTCTCTTGGCTCTAGCCTTTAAATACCCCGTGGAGAGCTGGGGTTTCTTAGCGGGTTCTACACTTGTCTCCTTTGCCTCACTCAGGGTAAACCGTCGTCGCTGTCGTCGTATTTCAGCCTCTGGTCAACCTCTTCGAAGCAACTTCATCATGGTCAAGCGCTCCGACAGTGCGTCGCTTGACGACAAAGCCTCTCCTACCGAGCACCATGAGAGCGTACATCGCGCCCCAGCCTCTCCAGCAGAGCGGCAGGAAAGGATGGCCGCCGCTCTCGCCATCGACCCTGGTCACAAGGCCTGGAGCTGGCCTGCAATCCAAGTTGTCCTCATTACGCTATGTGTCTGCTGCTGTTCCGGGGACTCTGGGTTTGACGGCACAGTGATGGGTGGAATTAACGCAATGACGTGAGATTCATGCTTTAGCAGTCGTTGACGGTGCTAACCCTTTACTTTCAGACAATATCAATCTTATTTTGGTTCGTTCGCAACCCCAAGAGAGCGGCGAGCAGAGACTAACACAGTATCCTAGGCATGAGCTCTGCTGGGGCAAAGACAGGTATCGTATTCGGCATCTTTACCGTTGGTGCACTCGTCGGTGCTATTCCGGCTTGTGAGTCTTTCCCACCACATAGATTCTTCCGTATCACTAACGCCATCCCCGAACTTACAGCGTATCTCCCTGATCGGTTTGGCCGTCGTGCTTCTATGTTCTTCGGCAACGCAGTCCTCGTGTAAGTCTGACTTGGCATGGGTATTCTTACCACCCCTCGGCAAGAATACTCCATGTGTTGTGTCTTCTCCCGCTTAACAATCCATGTATTGATCCGACAATCTTAGCATCGGTGCAGCAGTTACTGCTACTGCTACTCGCCAGTCAGTCTTTATTGGTGGTCGCTTCCTAACCGGGCTTGGAACCGGTATGTCATGGCTTATTGATCTAGTGCAATCCGTCTAACCCCAAGACTCTGTTAGGTTGTGCGGGTGCTTCGGCTAAATCGTACCTCGTCGAAATCGTACCGCCTCAGTCTCGAGGCTTTTGGCTTGGTGTCTTGAACTCTTTGTAAGTGTACACGTTGGCTAGGCATTGTGCCGAGGTTTATAGATTTGATCGCTAGCTACTATGTCGGTCAAATGACTGCAACGGGTATGATGGTTTCGACTGGACGCTGGTCCACGGAACTTTCTTGGCGGCTGCCTCTCTGGGTTCAGGTAATCAACTTTGATGCTTACCGCCAGCGCCATCCACTCACATGTCGTACCCAGGCCGTCCCTGCCGGTATCAATGTTCTCACCGTCTTCCTTTGCCCCGAATCTCCTCGCTGGCTATATTCTCGAGGGCACAAGGAGGAAGCGCGCGCAATACTCGCTAAACTCCACTCTGCGACCAATGACCCCTACTCCCCTGTCGTTGAAATGGAAATGGAGGAAATTGAAGAGAAGATTAGTCTAGACGGCACTGACAAGCGATTCTGGGACTTCAGGAGTCTGTTTAGGACTGCAAGTGATAGGTACCGGTCGGGTATGGTGATCATGATTGGGGCATTCGGTCAGCTGTGAGTACCTTGGCTAGCCCCAACAGCTCAGCAAACTACTAACAGGTGCATTATGTCCTCAGCTCCGGTAATGGACTCATCACCTACTTCCTGCCTGTGCTTCTTGGCCAGGCTGGAATCACGTCTCAGGACAGGAAGCTCACCCTCAACTTTGTCAACTCGTGAGTAAAGTATGATGATTCTATAGTAATGTCAGCTACTTACACAGCGAGTCGCATAGTGTTACTTCCATGGTAGGCGCCCTCACTGGTTCTGCACTTGTGGATCGCTTTGGACGTCGCCATCTTCTTATTGGAAGCACAGCTACGCTGGTCCTTATGCTTGCCATCATCATCGGACTGCTCAGTTCGCAAGGGAGCAGCACCCAAGCGAACGCCGGAATCTCTTTCAGTAGGTCTACATCGTCCCCATACCTGACAATAATTACTTATCCATATCTCAGTCTATTTGTTCATGGTCATCTTCTCGTTCGGTTGGACACCAATGCAGGCGTTGTATCCTGCGGAAGTGCTTAGCTATCAATCGCGTGCGAAGGGCCTGGCGTTCCTCAACGTAGTAACCCAAGGCTCGTCATGTATCAATACCTTTGGGTCAGCTCTACGTTATCTTTCCTAACATAGCCATGTGGCTAACATACGCCTTTAGCTTGCCAGTTGCTCTTGAAAAACTCGGCTGGAAGACCTACATCATTTTCTTGGTGTGGGACTCCTTTGAAGTCTTTATGATCTACTTCTTCATGGTCGAGACCAAAGTTTGTTCATGCATTGCCCTTCCTCGGCTACATCGCTAAAAGTAATGTTTTTAGGGCCTTACTCTTGAACAAATCGACGAGGTGTTTGCCGAGCCTAACCCTCGCAACTACAGCATCCAACATGCGGTCACGCTCAAGGCAGCCAAGCCAGCAGATGCTGCCTAATCACGAAACCTGACCAGATCTTTCGCCTTAAAGATAGGTCACTTGTTCTGTTGCGATTACGGCTCGGTGGTTCAGATTATGTACGATAGATGCACCAATTGATTGAGTCTTGTCATACTAGCCGAATATGTGACATTAAGCCATCTCTGTATCAAAAGAAAAGTAGCTCGAGAAAGCCCACAACATCTACAAGCTCGATAACAGAATGAGTGTATCTATCATTTATTATTTTCACTCTTTAAGTACATAAAACTATATCCATAGTAACAAAAATAACACAAAAGAAAAGTACCACTTGCCAACCTAACAAGGGACTCATTGATGAGTCGCTTTCCTTTCTTGAAGCACACGGCGAGCTTTCTGACGTTTTGTAGACAGCTCCCGTAAACGATCAGATTCTTCTTGAGTGTGAGACAAGTAATACTCGGTTCTAAAAAGATTCGTCAATTCCCTTTTATACTTCCAAGGGCGCGCATATACTCACGCGATAGCATGGATCCAAATCGCTATCCACATACTTGGTCCAAACACTAAGCGAGTAACAGCAGTTAGGCCTAAGCCAGTGCCTTCGTTGGGATTAGCTTCAATTAGGACCATCCTAGCTCCAGCTCCTATCCACTCTGGTTGGCATTGAGGATAGCCACTCGTATACAGGTCTTGGTCGTTGAGAATGTGGGCAACTTCCTCGCACGAAAGAGCCTATTGAAATAGAGTATATCAGAAAAGAAGCAGGAGGTTCGTGAGGTCCGACTTACACTGTAATATCCCCCAGTAGCTGATACATAAATAACCAGAAATACCATAACCAGCCGTTCGGTGATCACGAGAGCTTGATAAGACCACGCCCGAATGATCCAGGTCCTGTGCTCATCAATTTGTAGTCGTCGTATTGCTGACCATGACTTGATGATTGACCATGTTGTCATCATACCGAGGAGATATACTGAGGATTGAGTTGCAAGGTCGCCACCAAACGAGACGCGCGCCATGCCCCATGCACATATGGTCGCTACAAGACTCAAGACATTGATAACCTGCCCAGCGCTACGATGAAACTTCATTGCACGCGCTCGAATGCGAGGAACGAATTGAAAGACAGCGAGCAAACCAGCTGGCAGGACGCAGGCGAGGTGCGCCCAGAGGAATGCTTTGTTGAGGGGAATACGGAAATGATAGTATTCTCCAGGTAGTTGACCAATTTCAAGGCCGTTTGGAAAAAGCCAAGGTATGCGAGCGACAAATACTGCAATCATAGCAATACTGAAAAAGAACCGCCATTGGTTAGTAAATATCAGCCAATATTCAATCTATCGAGTCTTACGCAAATATGGTCCCTGTTAGTACAATAAGACTATTAGGTTTCAAAAACGGAAAACACATCGAGACTACTTACATAGCTTGGCTGAAGCTCCAGTGCGGAGTTGTAGCCACTTGCGGTATGCGCTCGTACCAGGAGTTACAACTTGAGATGTTGGTTGCAACATAACTAGGATCGATAGGGCTTAGAGGCAGTGAATGAACAGATTCGTGCCAGCGCCGTATTTATGCATTCTACGTCCCAAGTAGACACCCGGGCATACTGAGGTAGCCTGCCCAAGGCCGAGGTCGGGCAGGGCACTGAAGGCGTTACAATGTTACAGGCCGATTGGAGGTCGGAGACTATTTTTGGCTATTGCTGGTAACAACTGGTAATGCAATTAAAGTCCGTCCTTATATGCATATTGATTTGAACAACAAACAATTGTTGGTGAGGCGAAGACTTGCGAGCACATGTAGACACTTTCGCGAGGTGGGCGACCAAAAGGGCCCTAGATAGACACAAGACCGAAAGTAGACTTAGCCGTAATAATGTTTCGTTTGTAGCATGAAACACATTTAGTAAAGCCATTAAGGTAGTGTTATAATCGAAATAGTAAAGCACGACCATAGGAACTGCCTAACCAACTAGTCAATAGACAGCAAACCGCGGCGAATCGACGAAAGATTGCTACCACACATTACAACTTTCTATGTGATGTTCTATGTCGATAGCCACCAACGGATAGATAGGCGCGTACGGCACACATCCAGATTGACGCTCACAGACCTAGTTTGAAGAAATATCAGCGCCCGCATTAGATAGTAGCGCGTAATTGTAGACTTAATTGTAGATGTTCGCTTGTGCCAAGAAATAAGCTGCTAGCAACCCAGTCTGATTCGCTTGCCGGTGCAGAAGTTGCATCTATGAAACACTTGTTCACGCAGGATTCAAACCATTTTTGCACTACACAAATAAAATCCTTGTACACAAAAAGAAACCAAAGTATTGCTCCGCTACAATAGATAGGATACCAATTTTACCATGGCGCACTAGTCACCCTTTCGCCTTTCATGAGTTATTTGGCGCGCTTTCTGACGCTTTATCGAAATATCTCGTTGTCGTTCAGACTCAACTCTAGTTTTGTGTATGTAATATTCGGCTCTGTAAGAGGTGGTTGAATGAGCCACTAGTGCGAGAACATGCATACACTCACCCAATTATATGGATCAGAAGTGCAATCCACATACTCGCTCCAAAACTCGCACGTGCAGCTGCAACAAGACCGAGTTCTGTTGGGTCATTGGGACTGGCCTCAATAGAAACGTGGGTGACTCGATGCCCAGTCCATTCTGGCTGGCACTGAGGATAATCGCGTACATATAGTTCTTGATTATGCAGTATGTATTTAACTTCATCGCAAGGCAATAGCCCCGGTCAAAGCTCAGGCTCTCGGAGCACCCAAAACGTTCAAATCCTTCGAAACGTTCATATCAGCTAATTGTACCCTAGATCCACTGTTATCTGCACCCGAGAATGTACCCGGACTGCTTGCAATACATGTACAAACTGGACCCTACGTGTTTGCTGTTCTGGTCCCGAAATTCGAGGCACTCGAGTGTGATCTCAAGGACAAGAAAAGTAGGTAATCAGCAATAGATTACATTAAGCGATATCTTGTTCGGCGTCGTAATTACAAATCAGTTCAACAAGCAAGAAATTGTCAGGAAAAATAGAGGCCGCAGGCGCCGCGTGAAGAGAATGAGCCAAGCGCAGACAAAACATGTACATAGAATAAGTATAGGCAAAAACGTCCAAAATCCCTGGATATACCCTAGGGCTAATGCGTATCGTAGCACAAAAATACACGGTCAAATGATGGCGCATGCACCACGTTTAAGCGTCCGGGGGTGCAAACTCACTGCTGGCAGGCGGGAATGCCGTGTGCGGGAGCCAAAAGTCGTCAGGGACATCGCAAAAATCCATAGTATCCTCAGGGATTTTGGGATCCCCAAAAGGATGGAGCTCAACAGCTGGGCTCGAGCTCAAAACCGGGAGGTTGGGGAAGGAGCCAGATGGGACAGAGTGTGGTGCAATACAAGAAGGTCCGGCAATGGGCGCTTGAGGTGGCGGAGATGGGACGCGGGGTGCAGGTGGCTCGTCATCCGAGCTATCCGAATCGTCAACGTTGATTCGACCATAGCGCATGTCAATTCGACGGTCACGGCGCTTGAACTCGTTCTTGGAGTAATTGTACTTCCCAGCAGCAGTAAGCAAGAGGCGCTTTTCGGCAACATACGCGTTGTCCGAATCGACTTTGGCACGGCGGTTTGTAAAACTCCTAAAAATAGTAAGTTGAGGGGAAGAGAGCAAGAAAGTCGACTCACTCGGCAAACGTCATAAACGGGTCCCGATCTTTTCGCTTATTGTTGGTAGTTGTTCTATCACTGCTCTGCAATTCTGCCGTGTGCTTCGAAGCACGAGGAGCAGTCTTCTACAAAATAGAAAAATAGTCAGCAAAGTAAATTTGTAGTGTACCATTATGCTTACTCTCTCTGGTTTCTTGGCTTTCGGGATGCCCTTCTCAGACTTGACGACAGAAAGCTGAGCTTTGGGAGCCGTTGGGTGCGATCGCACACCTCGCTCGCGAGGATCGACGCCTTTCCCAGGACCAGGAGGAGGTGGCGGGCTTGAAGCAGGGAATATAAAGATCGAGGAGCTGGACTCGTCGTCCGAGAATGCAGTGTTTGGAGCATTGACGCTACGAGACGAGGCTGAATTAAAGAGGTCGCCCAAGTTCCAATCAGGCGAGGATTCACGGGACGGGGGTTGATGGAGAACGGTCCGGGGCCCGGTTGGGCCAATCCCAGTGGTCATGGCAATTGGTACTTGATTTGGGCGAGTACACAACATCTTGTGCATCTGGGGGAACCACTTGAAAGATTTGACAATTGAGTCTACAAACTGGATGAGTCAAACACATCATATCAGCAGTATATAGACATACCCCACAAGTTGACTCCTTCTGGAGGGGTATTTTTGGTGGGGCCGTTAGTGTCGATGTAGTAACCCAACCGAACTTGGTGTAGGGCATTGCCGCTCTCAGCCTCGCCCGCATCAGGCTGCCCAACACCACCTCCCGTGGCACGAAGGAGCTTGTGCTTCTGGTTATATGTCCTACACAAGCTATAATATGCATTATTACTCTACAGAAGGGAAGTGCACGTTGGTACTCACATCTCGTACTTGCTTCCAACTTTCTTTCCGGCATCAGCCCGGTTCCTTGCATGCAGCTCTGGCGTAACTGTAGCCGCCATACGCTCAAAACAAACCTTCTTTGTTTCGCCTGTTGTATTCTGACGAGTATCATAAGGACTTGTATATCTTGAATGAAATACTAACATACCTGTCCTGGAAATTGGGCTCCGCGAAGAACAACTGCATTCTCCAAGTCGCCAGCCACGCCAATCAGAGACTCGATCATAGAGTCGGTCCAGTGCATTGCGTTTGGGCCACGAGCCATGAATGGACAGGAGTGAGCAAATGAGAGGTTGATACAAGGTCGATGAACTATGAGGGGAGCCACTGAGGCTTATATACAGGGAGCTGTAGTTCAAGCGCCTTGTGCCAAATCAACCTGCAAAATTAAAGGATCAGAATTATGACGATTCGGACTGGCCATCGGCAGCACAAGAGGACTTACAGCCACGAACATGTCGTCATAAATGCGATTTGTGCCTTAATTTTCCCAGCAAGCAGCAACAGTGTAGCTGATTGGTGAGCCAACCCGGAGAATGACGTTCAAGTGACGACATGCCGCAGTCTCTAGTTCGCACTGGAGATGATCGAGTAGGTGCGTCGTCATCCTGTGCCTGCGTGTGACCGACTGGAGTGAAATGTTCGGCCGTTAGTCTAGTATCAGCAAGCACTTGTAGGTGGTACACGCACTAAATAAGCCAGAGAGCAATCGGAGGAATGGGTGGAGCAGAGGATCATGGACGGGTAAAACAAGTGCGAACCAACAGCTCAAGTGGTCGAGTTTTTTAAGCGCTGAAAAAGTACCCATTAAAGGATAGCTAGAGAGTCTAGAGGGTATGATATACAAGGATATATAATGTCTATGTAGGATTGGGTGAGTATCGAGTCGGAGGTGTCGTCGTGACTTGCGATGGGATGCATGGAGCATGCCCAGAGTATCCGCGGTATATGGCGCTACAGCGGCTGTAGCGCCGGTCCGTCTTCAACTTCGTTAGTAGGTTCTGCTGAAGAGACCTAGTTGTCTAAACTGTATAATTGAGTCGATCTGGGATTTACTGCTTTATCTTACGTTTTTGGCCTGTTTTTGACTTAGGCTGGCGTTTTTCATCTATAGGAAGTCAACAGCTCATTGAAGCGACCAAGAAGGATACGCTGACGCAGATGTGTATGTATTGAGCCAGTTTCACAACTCAGCATATGCCGTGCGGGTAGTGTACGTGCTTGTTACACATCTAGAGAAAAATACACATGTAATTTAATTCTGGTTTGGGGGCTAGTAATCACCATGGCAATAGCGCTGGTACGCTTCAACAAGCATCCTGCGCCGCTCCCCTCCGTCAGCCTGTTCTCTCCCTTGATCATCTCCATCACCAGCTACAGCTATAGGTTCAGGCTGTCCTATTTCATCCCACTCTTCATCGCCAACATGTATACAAATATTATGCAATACAATGCAAGCTGAAATCCAGTTCATCGCAGTGATGTGGTCGCGCCGCCGATTGATCGAAATCCGAAGTCCACGGAGACTTTGCCACTTGCCCTTTAACAAACCATTGCAGTGCTCAGATCTTACTCGCAGATGGGAGACCGCCTTGTCGAAGGCTCTGTTGCAAGGATCTCGGTTTGCGGGTGCCCTATGAATCGAGATAACTCGGTACGAGGTCGTGTATGCGCTATCGGCCCATGCAAACTCGTTGTCTTTGAATATGAGGTGAGGATGACGATATGCGGCAGTATACTGAAATGCAAGAGCGTCGTGAGCTGAGCCAGTACATCCCACGGCGTAGTCGGTAATGCGCATGTTTGATCCTATACAGCCAATCTGTTCTCTCTCGGCTAGTTAGTGCATGGAAATTCTGGGAAATTCTTTTACTTACCTGTATGTTCATCTCGTAACAGCCGTGGCGGCTATAGTACGCATCACCATTAAGTCCAGGCTTTTGCCAAAGTGGTGTAGTTGAGCCGTCATACTGGTAGATCCCTGGGGCAAATTCTGGACAGCCAACCTGCCTGAGTACCCATTCCCTCTCCGTAGCACGTTCTTCGTCCGTGAGGACACGGACATAGGTACCATGGATATCCAGGAGTGCTTTAATGACACGCTTAGTAAAAAGTGCAACTGTGCCGTGCCCAATTCCAGCTAAGAATGCGACGTCATTGAATGAGGTACCATTGCCAGATCGCCCTAACCGGTAGAGTGCAACGGCAAGCTGTATTTCAACTGGGGTTTGAGGGAGTGATGAGTTGTTACAAAACACCGGGTTACCCTCAATTTCTGCCAAGGTATGGTAGAAGGTGGCAGGGGCAATCCGGACAAGCGAAATGAAAAGGTAGTGGTGGTGTGGGTTTCGAGCATATTCCCAGAGAATGTGCAGGTTACCAAGACGTGGTATACGAATGCGTCTAGTTGTGTAGCGAGTGTTCATGATTGCACGGTATGTTACGAGATCTGCAAGTAGGTCGACCTCCTCCTCTCCAGCTGTTGGCCAGCTCTCCTCTTCAGCATATTCAATCTCTCGGAGAGTCATGAACCGACAGAGGGCACGAACACGAATTTCACGAAGGCCAAGTGGCAGGTCCATGGGAACAAGGCAGATTCAGATTGCCGAGAGGTGAGCGCAAGCAGATGTTGAACCAGGAATGAATGACGTCAATCAGTACAAACAGTTCCCTGATCGGTGCGCCACACCGGATGATCCCCCTCATCCGTCGGATGGACCCTCTGAAATAGGACGTTTGGAGAGATATGTGCGATTTGAGCAATTTGGGAGATTCAGGCATTTGGGACAGGCTAGCTTTGACCGGGGCTAATAGCTCATAACGCAAAATAGTTGTTTTGATAACAATGGACCAACTGGACAAACCAAGCAATCATCTCAAAGCTATTCCCTACAGTCTCCCAGGTATCTCGCTCCAATATACAATGTGAGATGTCAGTCCTGTGTTTAGCAATAGAATACACAGTTTTTGAGTATAGGAGTACAAGATAGTGAGGAAATCGGATCTAGCAAAAGAATCACTTTTGAGTTAGAAGCAAGACTTTATCGAGAGGGGTTGATTCATAGAAAAACAACGGCTCAGCTCAGGCGTGCGTTGTTCGCGGTGGAGACAAATAGTGAAATCACCACGACAGAACTGTGACTACGCGTTCCCATTTCTGAGAAGCGTGGATATGTTTGGGGATAATATTTGCTCCCAGTTTGTTGCTTTTTGAGGGGCCAGTGTCTTTTTGCCTAGGCAAGAAGCTGTGGTTATAGCTGATCCAATGGATATTTAAGGTAGGCTACGAGAGGCCATGGGTGCACAATGAAGAACCTGAGCTACCACGGACAGCGCAACATGCTGTGGGTATTTCTGAATGCAAACGCTTGAGAATAGATCAACACACAGGGAACGTACTTGGCATCAAGAGGAAAGGATCATCGGCACACGACCTGGATCGCATCCATATGTATCTCCCTCTCACTATGCCCAGGACCTCAGGGCTGCTTTAGATACACGCCATCAGTGACATCACTCGGCATTGAGGATCAGACGTACGCGATGAACACACAGCCGATTGAAGAGAATTGATTGATAGAAGCGCACCAGGGGAGGCCATGTACTTTTTGGTAATTTCAGTCGTTTGCTTGGGGTACAAGCAACCTTCTAATCTACTCAGGGCTTGTGTACCAACGCACTGTTGACCCCAAAGTCTGGAGTACGAGCCACAACTAAACATTTGATCTACCTTGGCTCTAAATGGAACGGACTTTGTTGTGAAAAGTTTGAACATATTGCACCCACGGCTTGCTACAACTAGTAAGCTCGCATATACTGGTAACTCCAAATGAACTTTCCTCACGTTTAGGATGTAGTGCTTGCTTTCAGCCCCAAAGCGAGGTACCAGCGAGTCCATCAAGCCCTGTGATGTCTCGCATGGCATGGTGGTCGGGCATAAACCGATGTGTTCTCCGTCACCGGGGTTTGGTGCTCTTCGGCGGTTAAAAAAATGACCTTCGGGGGGAAACAAACGTCCACGGGACAGGAGGTATACTCGGATCACCGCGTCCTTTGGAGTCGAAGTTCGATTAGTCCAATAATGCCAGCCGCAGCCTTGGCCGGCGAGTTCTTCTAGGGAGTTCCGCGTCGAGATGAGACGAAATAGCAGTATAATGACGCGTAGGAACATCTATGACGTGCAATTAGGAGTAATTCTTTATGTGAGAAAATATCCCAGTACTTACAAAGGTATCGAGTCCAGACCAGGCTCTAGGCTGGCTAGTTGTTCACGGCACACGTTGACAGACGATTGCCGACACAACCGAGACGGTTACCTAGTAATTGTGAGTTAAAGACCGAAGACACAAACGTCTCAACATCGGGAAATCAAGTTCGTCCGGATCAGATGCAGGGTGGAGCCAAGGGGAGATATACCGGGCGTAAATAGCTCTTTGGCGCTGGAAGTGAAATAAACCCGATTACGCCTAGGGCAATGGGTAATAGAAGATATTGTAAAGGCATGGAGATACGGCTGATACATGTGGAGCCGGCTGATAGATGCATAGCGTGTGTACAAGTTTCGTGAGGCTAAATTACTAGTGGACAGCGGATTTATTGTGTAAAATAAGTTATGAAACATGTGGATGGAAGAGTCATAGCCCAGCATTGCCAGCGAGCACGCCCAGCGTGAGAGTAGAGCTGCAGAAATGCAGTGTGGGAGTTTGGGTGGTGATCGTGGGAGACAAGGCGTGTTTGTGGGTCCAAGTCACGTGCAGAACTCTTGACCTTCTAACTGAACTTCAGTAACTAAATGTACAATGGCTACTAGAATCCATATGCCTGCTTATCAAGGTGTGTTTTCTAGCCACCGAGTGGGACGCGTCTGAAAACGGGGAAAGAAAGAATCGAAGCAAAGCCCAGTACAAGACACTTCGGACCTGTTTGGAGACGACGACGCGGATACCAATTCAGATTCTGACGATTTTGAGGAAGTGGCTATTCCTAACGGAGGTGGTGACTCGAAACCAGCGCGAGAGGTCGTCAACGTAGATGATGATGAGGACGAGGACGAGGATGAGGGCGATGATTTCCTGCCTAGCCGTGTGAACAAGTGTGTGTTTTTGCTGTTGGCAGTATCTATTCTAACGTGACTTAGTAGGTACGCACCAACCAACGAGAGGAACCCACCTGCGCCTGCGCCATTGGCGACCGGGGCAAACCCTCCACCAGCAAAACGACGACGCACCGAAACACCTCCACCGAAACAACCCACAACAGCGCAATCCAATGGCCACCCTCCAGCGAGCAACGGACCACCTGGCCAACATGCTCCTGCTCCACCTCCAGCGTCTGGCCATTATGTACCTACGTTCTTCAACTCATCGAGTAGCCGAAACGAGCCGCTGGCACCTAGTATAATAAACAGCGAGCCACTAGACGAGTTTTCGCAAGAAATCGCAGACTGGATAGATCATTTCACTCAAGGAGTAAACCCAGATCATGTCGAGGCAAGCTTCTTGATGACTCTAGTGTGGCGATTATCCGAAACTGACTCGACACTGGTAGATTGAGGCCAAGCTGGGTATACTCATAGACAAGGGCTCAAACGCGAGGTTGGGTGGACTGTCGCTTACAGAGTGCAGTAGGTTCCGCGTTAACCTCCCTGCGCTTCTTTACTCAACACCGTCGCTGCCGCAGTTATGCCTCCGAATTCGCCCATCGATACCCGCTTCGAATCCAACATGCCCCTCCAGGCTCACAAGCATTACAACGGTCTATTGAATGGACTAGTGGCTCAGGTCGTGCCTGGTCAGCCTCGGGTAAAATATTCGCATACTAAATTAGTCGACGAATTTTATGGAGACGGCCATGGTGAGCAAAAATCTACCACCCTGCAGGATGTCGGGCCGGTTCCGCTCGCTCTTTTACTCACGCTCTGTCGGACCACAGGTGAAAAGACCCGAGTGACACGCGACGAAAAGACGGGCAAGGTTGCTGCATGTGTGCGGAAGAAGCGCATCGCGAATTTGGAGATCCATAGCCCTAAGCAGGGCGTAGATTGGCGAATAAGCATTAGCCTCGAAGAGCCGGGTGAGTCTAGCGCTGAGATTTCAGATAGAGTGAGCAGATTCACTAAAAACTCCGTCATATACGCCCGCTACCGATATTACACGTAGCACCTTCACCAAACGGACAACCGGCACACACGCGCCGGAAGGATCGCATATCATATACGCACCAGGCGTTCAAGATCGATTTGACTCAAGTCACTTCGTCGCATGGGGGTCCCAACCAGGTTCGTGGCGCACTCTTTTACTACATTGCCACACAGGGGCTTCGGCGCTATCCATTGTCCATCTTTATGTTCCTTCCGTGCTCCGTCGTGCCGTGTCATCTACGCATTGTCGCCGTTCTATTCCTGTTTCTGTTGGTCTGGGTTCGTGCACGAATTGGAATTATCATACTGACTGCTCGATCTCTTGCCCCTTGTCTCCTCCCTTGGTACCTTGCACGCGTCCCGTGTCACCTCGTCCTCCTTCGATGACTAAATCACGCCATTAATCCGGGCGCATATACCTGTTCGCCTCCAACCCAAAACATGCATCCCTCACCCTGCGAACGGCGTTCTCCCATATACAACCCCCCATTCGGTCATGGATCTACCGACAAACGACACACATGGCACGCAATGTGAAAATTCTCCGGGGGGGACTACCCAACAACGAAAAACAACTCGATTAATCGACGCGAAACTGTACCTAACCGCACTTGCCGTATGACCTCAACTACCCCCGACTCGCGCCCACCCTCGATCGTGGTGATACTCTGCCCCCCCATCACGCGTCGAACCCGCTTGCCCGTTACGCGTCCTGCACCAACCCAAATGACTCTTGGTCGTACACTGACGCTGGACGCCAACTGCCCCGCTTGCCGCCCATGTTGCCCACCTTTTTCTGACCGCACATGCGTCCGGGCCGCATTTGATCTCTCCCTGTTCGTTGCTGTTCCTTTTTCCGCCATCGCGGTCCCTATGCCGCTCCAATACGAAAACGACACCCTGGTCTGCGCCTCCCCCCCACGTCACACGCCCCACCCACCTGCCCCACCTGCGGCTTCCTGCTGAAAATCATCGCATCGGCCGCTCCGCATCACATCTTACCTTTGCGCGCTTACGTCCACATCTCGTACCCCCCGCGCATCTTATCTTGCATTTTACCTTGCAACAGCTTCTACACGAGCTCGAAGTCGAATTTGTCAACGCCGCGGAGCTGCTACGGTATCGCCCGCGACGGGTGCAGGGGCCAGGCGTGAACCCGTTTGACGACCTCGTACGTGTGTTTGTCAACAATGTGAGGATTATGGTCCGGAACTCGACGCCGTGAGCTCCAGGAAGAGACGGACACGCAAGTAAGAACGTCAAAAGCGGCTCGAGCAAACGTGCATACACCCCATTTTCTCTCTTGTCTGCGATTTTTTCTGTTTTATTTTCTGTTGCTTTTCTTCTTGGATGACGCGCAAAGGCTCGCGCAAACCGGAAACATGTACCATACCAAACGATAATTCAATTGCTTTCGAGTGGCCAAAGTGTGTGAAATCAGACAAAGTTCAAAAGAAGTCGACAACACAACTGAATAGAGATGTTCCAATTTGTTCTTTTTGATTATGGATAGGTAGGTAGTTCATGTCATACTTTAGCTATGATATATACGTGTGAATCGACAATGCAAAAATCAGGATCCATGATGTGTGCGATCAGAAAAAAAACAAAACGAGCGAAGGTGTGTTGATGTTACTGCATATAATACGACCAGACATGTGCACGAGTCAAAATAATGTGAGGGGGATGTAATCGAAAGCAGCGATGCAAAAGAAATCAAAAGTAAAATCAGATAAACGATGCGAGTTGGGGGTGGATCTACACGAGGAACCCGTCGGCCTCGTACAACCCTCGGTACACCCGTCCGTGGAAGCTCACGAGCTTGGCGATGCGCTCGCCCAAGTGCCTGATCTCTGGCATGAGCGGCTCGAGACCGGCAGCGACGGCCGGTGCGGCCGCAGGCTTGGACTCTTTGGGCTCTTCTTCCTCCTCCTCTTCTTCGTCAGACGAGCTCTCCTCTCCGTCCGACTCGTCTCTCCTCTCTCGCCGGGCACTCGCACCCGCCGCATTCCGAGCGACACACCTCGCCACGACCTCTCCGACAGCCTTTTCGAGGCGTCCTTTGAGCAACCGCTCGAGCGGAGCGCCGACTCGCAAATTCGAGTCCATCCAGCTCTCCAAAAGCGTCAACGTCTGCGCGTCCGGCAAGACCGGGTTCTCGGGAGTGGATTGGACACCCCGTCGGACCTCTTCGGCCCGGACCGCGACCTGGAGCACGACATCGCGCATCCCCGCCCTCCACTTTTCCCACTCGGGCCCGCCTTCCTTTTCCTTGCCAGGCGAAAAGCACAAGCCGAGGCGCGCAGGACCGACTTCCCAGATCTCGCGCTTGACGCGGTCCACGACCGAGTCCTCGAGCGTGATCGGCTTTCGTCGGATCGGCCCAGACGAGGAAGATGCGGGGTTGGAGAACACGAGTTGGCGGAAGAGCATGAGGAGCATATAGAGCACGCCCAGATCGGCTGCGTCGGCCGTCAGACCGGCGAGTCGTGCGTGGTCCAGGTAGAGGGTCTCTGGGTAGCCCGGAGGAGGAGCAATGTGGGGGAGGCGTTGGGACAGGGGTGTGGTGGTGGGCGGAGGCGGGGTAGATACGTTTGTCGGGGGAGAGAATATCAATCCGGTGAGCGCGTGAGAAAGGAGGGGCAGGGTCGACGTCGAGGGAGCGCTGAGCGCGGCCTGGCGCAGCCAATCCTGGGTGGTGGTCAAAGTGAGCAAGCCGCGCTCGTGTCGTTCTTGGAACGTTTTGAGCTCAAACTCGACGGCAGTCTCGAAGAGATAGGGCCGGAGCGCTTGGAGCTGGTGGTTTGCAATATCCTATGTGAAAGACGTAATTAGCCGAGGGGGTGGGAAGCATGCACGCGGGGACTTACGAGCTTCATGAGCTCGAGGATCTCGAGACACATGCGAACGGCGCGGACGCCTCCGCCTGGTCGGGCTGCGACGGTGACCATCATCTCGACGGCACGATCACGCATGGGGGCACAGTGCTGCTTGAGCACGGCACCGAGTGTCCTGAACACACCGCGCGAGTCGAATACGCCGTGTCTGAGTTCTTGAGCAATGAGAGCAGCGTCTGCGGTCGCAGAATGGACGACCGAGTGCAAGACATGGCACAGTTCGTTGACGAGCGGCGGGACGCGCGAGGGGAGCGGACGAGAGCTGGAGGATGCAGACGAGCGACAGACGCAGGGCAAGCGCCGGCCGCGCTCGTCAAAGCTGGTGCAGACGCAGCCAGTGTCGACCTCGATCTGGACCGCCTGCCAGTACTTTTCGGTCAGGTCGCGCTTTTTGCGGCCCGAGGTCGGGCGGAACTGGAGACCAGGGTCAAAGAGGAGATCATGGCCTGGGTCGTGTGAGCCAAGGCCGTCAACGCTTTAGGATGCACTTACGGAGCTGGGGGTTGCGCAGAATAGCCTCGAGGTCGAGTTCCTTGAGGGTCTCGCGGGTGATGAGCGGTGTGAGGCTGGGGACGTGTGCGACGCGGCGAGGGGGCGTCGCACGGGCGAGGGGTGTCGACGGGGAGCGCAGACGGGCGTCGGCGGAGCGAGCTAGGGCTGGGGGCGACGCCGGGGCAGACGTGGGGACGCCCCTGGGGAGGACGCAGACTGGGCGTGGTGCGTCGTGGGTGGCCATTTGGGTGTTTGGGACAGCAGCCGGGGGGCGCACTATATCCGGGCCAGTGGCGGTCGCGTCGGGGCTGAGCTGAGCCTGGTCCGCGGGTGGTCCCGGATTGCCCGGAGCTTGTGGGCCAGCCTGTTTCGCGCGTCAGCAACGGCCATGATCGGTGCAACGCGAGACTCACCTGCTCCGCCATCTCGATGTCTGCGCGCCCCAGGTTCGGCAGCGAGTTTGCCCGTCGGCGCTTCTGCGGCCGGTCGTCGGTGTCGTCGGGGAGCGCCGCGGCGTCGGGGCGCGGAGAGGGCGCGGGCGTCGGGGCGGGGGTGTGCTCGAGCTCGTTGTCGTCGTAGAACGCGGTGTCCTCGAACTGCGAGTCGGCCTTGCGCTTCGGGGGGCGGGCGTGGGGAGGCGGGAGCGAGGGGTGGTGGTGGGCTTGCTGCAGCAGTTGGTGGTCCATCATCCCGACAAAGTGTAGCGAGCGGCAAGAGTAACGATCCAACTCGCGCCCGCCTGTATTTATCCCTCCGACGGCGAATACTCGACCCACTGTTCTGGGTCTCGTCCGACCCAATCTCCGACTGGGTCTCACTTGCCCAGGTCCCACCAGCTGGCCCCCTCCTGTCTGTCATTGGCACCCATGCCCACCCCTCCCACTGCATCGTCTGTCGTCGCTGCAGCCACTACACCACTCGTCGCCGCCGTCGCC
The DNA here is from genome assembly GCA_037042815.1 of Ceratobasidium papillatum. Lineage (NCBI taxonomy): Eukaryota > Fungi > Basidiomycota > Agaricomycetes > Cantharellales > Ceratobasidiaceae > Ceratobasidium > Ceratobasidium papillatum. The sequence continues at coordinate 87,664 of JAYRCO010000001.1, read as the reverse complement.
ACCGCCGCCGCCAACTGCGGCACCAGCTCGGACGTCATCCCAGTCCAGATCCACACCCGCCCGGCTTATCGTCCACACGTGTCGGCACCCACCCCTACCGTGCGACACCACCGCTACTCACCCCCCATCGACCCGGCTGCCCATCGCTCCCCGTCCCAATCCCATCTACCTGTCGCTTCATCTCACTCCCTCCCGCCCCTGCCCCGGACCAAACTCTCCCTCTACCCGTGTCCAAAGCACACATATCCCCTGCACCCGCTTCTGGCTTCGTCCTGACGTCAACCCAAAAGGCCTAGACCGCCACATCAAAGAACACGACCCGACCCCCCCTTCCGTTTACAGCTCCGATACCCCCTCCTCGCGAGCACCCCAGACTCGACCGCTTGTTTACCCCGCACACGTAGGTACTTGTTCTGACCCTTGCCCGCCCTACTCCATCCCGATACGTCCAATCGCTCGATATTCTAACGCGTCAGATCCCCTATCCCCGTCGCCCAGTCCCCTGCAACTCCCCTATAACAGCAACCGACCCAACGCCCATCCCCATCACATCACATCGTCATTCGTCCGAAAATCTCAAAAAGAAAGAAAAAAACGTGTAGCTCCTTCCTTCTAGCGCGCCACCAAATCGAGAACCGTCAGGCCACGCGCTAGGTGTTTTGAGTGTACAGACGTGGAGTGTAATGCATACGTGTTGTGCCTAGTGAACTGGTTGTGCATATCTCTCCCAATGAATTGGCTGTGCAGTGTGATGTTCTATGGAGCTCTACGCCCAAGCCTCTCAGGCCTCCTGCCCGCGTACGATCCCTTGCTGGCGCTTGGCTCCGCCCGCCTCTGCCAACACGCCGTGCTGGTACATCAGCATTCTCCTATTTTCTAGCACACACATCCGCCTATCATCTTCTACGCACACACATGCTGTCCTCCCCAACAAAAACTAATTTACCTCCGCTCTATACATCCATATTTCAGTCTACCTCTGGCCCAGAGCTCAGGCCACCTACAAATCTTCCACTCCCACCCATGCGCAACATGTTTCAGCTCTAGCTCAGAGCTGGCCATATACAGCACCGGTCTTTTTTCGCATAGAAACAGACGGTCGTATTCACATTCCCAGCCGGTACTCTGAACCGCTACCAACCCTTGCTCCTTTCTCCAGTACCCGACGAAACCTGATCGACGGTCGGACGGATGTACCGAGCCAGGTTCGCGCCTGTCATTCGTGGCGCCCGGATGTCAGACGGGTGTGGGGTACGTATACGGGTTAGACAACTTGCGGAGGCTATGCCAGTGACTGAAGAAAAAAACTGCACCGGTAAGCGATGGAGATGCCTGGAGCCTTACGGGGCTAAGCGACACTCGCATTGCTCCGAAATGAACTTGTCTAAGAATAGGAGCTAGATGCTACGGTGTGAAATCGAAGTGGAATGTCCTGAACGTCGCTTATCAAATGCCGCCAAGAGATACAAAAAAAGTGTCCATTCACCAACCTGTCGGTTCGCTTCGCGTGCCAAACACTCCCCGCCACAGCTGATCGTCCAGACTGACGGCTCGATCATCACGTGGCTGAAAGAAAACCTTGCACGCGCCCACCCTCTAACACAAAGTTAATTTACGGAAAAGTCCATATACACCGTCTCCTATTCTATTCTGAGACTTCAAAGTTCTAGACTCTAGTCTTATCAACTCCTATATCTATAGCGCCAACCCTGTCCAGTTCTCGACCGCACAAGCTTCGAGTTTCGCCGGCGGCGTCCCTCCCACCCGCAAGGCACACACATTGTATTGTCGTCATATTCGCATGCACGAGGGCTGGCCCAGACTGTCGATCAGGATCCACAAATGGGATAAATCCGGTGTCTTAATCCGGACATGGACCGGCCCCGTAAAGTATACCTTTCCCAGGGACTGTAGTAATGCACCTCGTCCAAGACTGAACCTACTGTGGAGATGCCTAACATGTACAGCAAAAAAAAGGGACGAAAAAGAGAGTTCGATGAGCTCTGGGAACTTTAATTCCCCTCCATGTCTCTGCTGGGCTATGTTTATCTCTAGACTTGGGCCGGCGGCAATGCCTATGTCCTTTGTATCGTGTGTGGAGCAGGGCTGGAAGCGTTGGCCATCGGCGATCACCCTCGGACACGATTCATCCCGCCGTGTGAGTCTGCGAGGCGGTGATCCACACACATTCCCCGAGGCGCAGTACCAGCACACATCGTCTGATCGATAGGTTCAATTAGCTGCTTGAAAGAGGTAATACGGAATCGCCCGGCAGTTTATTAAAATCCCAGGTTTACGCCGGGTAGTGTAATTACCCCGCACACATGGGACACCTCCCCTATTTTAAACGTCGAATTCATAAGCATTATTAACCGGATTCCCGAATGGCTGCCCTAAAAGGCAAGAATTCAGTCGGCTTCAATCCACATTCGCACAGAGAAGACATCTCCCGGACAAAAACGGCTTTCAAATGTAGTGTCGTGAGATAATGACCATGTATGCACCATTCCCGGTTGCGAGAATGCCAAACAGCGACGATCAAACAATCGGTTTTTCAGTTTTGTCCGAGCGCCCCCCCTCTTGATTGCCTATTTCACACGATGCAAAAAAACACAGAGCGCGCGGTACGACCGCGCATATACAGGGTGCGTGTGACAGAGACTCGGGTTGAGATCTCTGATGGACCCGTGGGATAACATTGGGGGCAATGAACTGAAAGTTAAATCTTAAACCTTGTCGTACATGCGTAGAGTACCTCGTCGGGAAATAATGGTCAATTTTCCGGGGTGCATCCTCTTGTAAAGTAATATGCCGTCGGGGTGTGTTGGGTCTTGTATCCTGGATGCCTGCATCGGTTTTTTTCACACATTTGTGTATGAGATCCCGGACAATGTGCGAACGAAGACCGAGGCAAACGTAATGCTGTCGACTTTAGACTTTAGAAAGTGATAGACAAGATCAAGTTTGTTCAACGTGTGCACGTGGACGAATGTAGATCAAACACTTCCTTTTTAGGTAAATGTGACGAGCGCCAAGTGTCTACAGAGGTGTTCGCTCGGCGTCTGTACGTCAAGTATTATTAGCTGCGTATCTATCGCACATACCCCTATACTTTATGTGCAGGATAAGATGAGATTTGGCTCGCGTGGCACACGAGCTGAGCTGAATTCCCAAGCGCTATAGCCCTTTGTCCTTAGCTTCATTAGCGCGAGCTCAGGCTACGTAAGATATGACCATGAGCCTCACATTCTACTCGGCTCATGACTCGCGGTGTACGGAGCATCCCACATGGGTACCATGGGCTGACGAGATGCGCTTCGGGTCGTGTGAGCGCTAGACCGCAAGGTCCCGCAAAGACGCGTAAGCTCGATAAGATGAATTCAGACCACCTTGCCACGGCGAGAGGCCCAAGCCGAGCCGTGTCGCTGCGGAAGATTGAGCCACTAGTGTGTTCTTTCCCGGCTCCCGGTCGTGCCTCACCTTTTCCCTTTTCCGAGCTCGACTGCGCGCCCATCGCTTGCAAAGTCGGTACTCTTCTATATAAGTGCGCCCCTTGCCCCTTATTACGCGGGACATGGTCCAGAACGAGCCGACGTATTCTTAGTGAGGGGCCCCTAAGCGTGTTGGACAAGAAGTGCTGAAACTACTAGCGAGTGTGTCTGAAAATACGCATTTCTTCGGTTTGATTTTTCTCGTCGCTTATACGGTACAGACTATCAGCGGAGCTTAGAGAATACTCGTTGAAATTGGAGCTAATGGTTATGAATAATTCGCATACGTCTTCGGAGCGTCAGAGAGGTTGCTCTGATCGATGGGCTGTCACCCAACCGAGCCCCGCGTGCAAGTTGTCCGAGGCTGCCTACAAGTAATTTGACGTCATATTGGAGGCACCACAGCGACGAAGGCGCTCTACTCATGACTCTGAGAGCAGTTTCAAGTGTCGAGGTGAGTAGACATAGCCTGGTCAGGGACGGATAGCGATATGTGGCTTTTTGAATCAAGGATCGACGTATGGTTCGTGAGTTCTCGTCTCGGTGTCTTCGATGGAAAGCTACTGTATGGAGATCAGCTATGAAGGGTAGTATGAGTATACGGTTTGATTTTATGATGCTGCGCGGCAAACAGGTTATCACGTACCTTCAGCTGATGGAGTGCAGTTATCGAGTTGCAACCTTGAATACCTTAAACGGCCACTCGCCGTCGATGCATCTCGAGCTCAGTTTGAGTACATGAGTTACAGAGGTTCAGGGAAGGATTTGGGCAAGACGCAGAGATCAAGGTTCCTAACGATTATGAAACTAATTTTACTACATGTGGCAAAAGCGTCTGCAGGGTGGCTACGAGAAAGGCAAATCACGTGACTCTCTGCTGCCCTTCGCAATGCTGTGACGCAAAATCGACTGCTTTCTTGTTGTTGTGGTCTCATGAAAACTGGCCCGAAAACTGGTGTCGAAATTGACTAGGTGAACGCTTTGGGCGTCGGATGAATTAGGAATCTTAGGAATTTACTTGATTATTTGGGTATGTGATTCCAACTCGAGCAAATTGGTGTTGCAAAGCTTGGTCATGGTTCCAGCATCTCGCGGAGGTTGAATTCAGGTTGGGGTGCGCTCGTAAATTTTCCTTTTCGAATCGGGTTGACGTGGACGAGAATGTGCCTGCTCGAAATGCTATACCTACTTTCCATCCAGCTCAACTGACATGGCGCCGGGATGACATTGGCATTCCCCGCATTTACGAATCCGCCGGCTTTAGCGCGATCTAGGCAGGCACTTGTCCTACCACCTGTTTAGTCTACTCCTGCTTGCGTTGTACCTATGCTCGTGCTTGCTCCACAAGGTTCGACATCCACCTACTTGGTTACCTAGCATCGCGATTGTTCGCTGGCACTCCACAACCAACCGCCCGATCTGCAGCACTACATACTGAGTGTTCTATAAATGCTTGGCCGTATGCTCTCGCATGTGTTTAGATCTTCAACCCTGTCGCTTCTGGTCCTGCCTCAAACTGTTATGTGTCACCACTACCGATCCACACCACTCTTCTTCGAGAGCGCGATCCAACCACGCAAGACCCTAGTTCGCCCCTCAGTTCACCCGCTCGTGACGTTCGGGCGAACATAAACCAGGGGTGCAGTGCAGAAGGTTGGTGCCGCCAACTGATATCGAGCCGGCACCGCATCTGGTGGCGTGCCGCCCCGCCGTAGATCTTCGGTTGTCTCTAGCGGGATGTGTCTGTAATACACTTACAACCAATATGTCGTTGCTTGGTTCCTGCACCACCACTCTGAAGCGCCTAGACCATCCTTATCGAATACGCGATCCAGCTCAACTCAGCTGGTGCCGTCGGGATGTCTGTGCGGCGGTCTCAAAAGTTTACTCCTAATCTGCTTCTCGAACATAAAAGGTCATTCCCCGCACATGGCTTTGATTTGGCAGTCCTCGTTGCGCCCAGAGATCGTTCACTATTGGAAACGTTCAAATAATGCTTTGTTTATGATGGTGATGCTCGAGCCGTCATGCCGTAGAGGATCAGTTCTTACATCATTCTCCGAGCCACCATACAACCGGTTATGGTGACCCACGAATCTATAACTGGAAGCTTTGTGTCGTCGGGCTATCCCCAAACGGTTAGCAATGAATGACATGATTTCCTATTGCGTACCGCAACATGTCCACATCAGATTGTTGCCAGCGGAGGCACATGCCGATCTATGAGCATACAGTGGGTCAACCGCTATGGTCTGGGCTACCCAATCCCACCCTTCCAACTGCGCCCAGTCTGCACTTGTTATCATGGGTTGGCGTCACAATCCCCTGTCCTGTTGGGTCTGGACTGCGGAAGCATGCGCGTTCCACCAATGTACAAGGACGCTCATTGCACGAATGATGTTTACCCACATGGCTACGAATTATTAGGATACACCCCAAAGTTCGAAAGCAAACGTAAGACCACACAGACTCCGAACATTACTCCCAGAAAGAGAAAAAACGAAAACGCATGAGCAGAGCGGAAAGAATAACATAAAATACAGGCTCAACAGCAGTGCAGAACGATTGGTATAATAAAAAAGCACTTCTGGCGGTCCCATGCAAAGAGAGTATCATAAGTAGCAAAAGCCATTCGTAAAACTATTAATCGGAACCTGTCTTGAACCGCTTAGGCGTACGATCTCGGTCGGACCAGCGAGTCTTCTGAAGTTTCCGCTTCGTCTTGGTCACAGGGCGCTGAACGTATTCATCATCACTGTCATCCTCGACGGTAGGGATGGGTGTAGATGCACGATCACGTTCGCGGAGGGACACGATTCGGCTCGCTAGGGAGCGCATAAACTCAGTCTAAATCATTGAATATCGTTTAGCAAGGGTTAGGTCCGAAGCGAAAGTTTGGTACCTTGAATATACGTTCCTTGGGCCTCCCAAATTGGTCTCGTTCAGCCAGGCGCTTACGCTCTTTCCACTACATGCACCCAAGTCATTCAGCTCAAACATTCAAGTGAGGTCGGCCAGCAACATACCTTCTTTTCCTCTTCCTTCAGAAGCAGCCCCAAATGCTTAGTCCACAAATGTAGGCTCGTGGACTCTGATTGGACAGCGGGCGGCCGTTCTACGGCTTTGCCCTTTCCTTTGCCTTTGCCTCTACCTTTCCCAGCAACAGCAAAGAAGAACTCCGTTTCATCTACTATTTCTTCGTCAGATTCAGTCGGTATCTTGTACGACCGCGTTGCCGAGGCGGCCTGCCTGCGCGGCCGTCCAGATGACGAGAAACCTTCCTCAGAACCAATCGATGTGTCTGGCGTCTGCAGTCGTTCTGGTTTTGGATTTGGGTGGCACAGGGTATCGAGAGACATCTTGCTAGACGAGATAGGCTTGACGCTTTCCAGAGGGAGATAATCATCCTCCGAAAAGTAAAACGCCTGGGATTCAACCTTATGCCAGAATTTCCAACACTTCACGGAGGCAACGTTGGTCCAAGATAATAGTACAGACGGGATGGCTACTTACCGGCTGTCGCCCAAGGCGAGCGAGGACTTTGAAGTGGAACAAGGTGATAGGTACGTTCTCGTCGATATACTGAGTTAGCGCCTGCGTTCCGTCATTATTAGCTGAACAAGAAACAGTCTCGAGAAACCCACCTGCCCATTCCCATTTATGACGCAATGGGTCATCATGACAGCAGTAGCTCGCGAATCACTCTTGAAATGTTCGAGGATATGTTCTGTAACGTGGCGAGGGCCTAAGCGAAAACGTCAGATCGAATCACGGTAAGCCTCGAGGTGGACTTACTCGCTGGGTACGGTAGTTTAGCCTCAAGTTCAGACGGCATAGAATGTATGCCTTGGTTATGCGACCACCATCGACTGAGCACCTAGTTAATTCGAGCGCCCATATATTAGATCAGGTATAAACATACCGGCGATTCCATCTCGTTCCAGATTCATCGCGGTCTAGTCTTGCCGTTAAAGTGTCCTGGCTGATAGTCCCCTATAGACAATCAATATGAGCCCGTTTATCACATGCAGTTTTATGACGATTGACGGACCAAATTACGATTCGCAGTTGTGAAGATGCTCAGCTGCATGCTGTCACCGGGTAGGCCCACTGCACTCTTCTCGTCCTCCGCCTTGATCTCAGTTTCCGGCTCATCTTCCTCCGTATTTGTTGCCCAAAGCGGTACGAACCCATACAAGTCTACTCCAATCACAGGCAAGCTTGCCCCAAGCGCACCACGATACGATGCACATTCCGGTGAAAAGGGGTCAGGGAGATCGTCTAAACGAATCGCGTGTCCATTCATAGCTTCTGCAACCCGCGCCTCAATCCTCTTGTCTTCACATAGCCGTTTCAACATTTTGCCCTATGGTAGGCACATCGAGTGGTTAGCCTTTAAGCATGTGGAAAGCCTTTCGGGCATGTGAGGTAGAGACTAACTTTGCTACTGATCGGCAAACACCGGATCGCGACTTCCCCCTTAAGTTTTACGATTTCCCGGTCGTCCAAATCCATACCCAGTGGATCCCGGGCATATGCAACACAACTACGCTCGTTCTCGGTAAAGGGGCTAAGCAGGACCTCCACCAGCTCATTCCGTGACAACTTCTTGGGGGGCTGCACGCGGTCATTACCCCTAACTTTGCTGGTACCAGGAAGGCCGCTAGCGGAGGAGTTTTCGCGAATGAGGTGCAGTTCAACGAGTTTGTCGAGAAGTTTGGGCATCAGTGTTCCATGAGCCTCGTCAGACCATTGCATGTTTGTCGGGGAACAAAACACGGTCAAAAGCAAAACATGCCGGATCTTTGGGTCACCATGGTTGGGAAAGTCCATGTGTAGACTTTGAATGAGCGATATCGTCTTTGGGAACGTCACCGATCGAGTATTGCTAAATAACTGCGCGTTGAAGAAAGTTAACGATCTGCCGCCAGGTATGTAGCATACATGCACCCTACCTTGATAAGCGCGCTGACAAGCGACCTTGGAAATAGGTAACAATTCAGAATTTTACGATCATGTAGCAACAAAACCCAAACTCACGACAAGCTATATGGGAGATTTCGTGCTGCGTCTAGCCTTCGGAGAGCTGTGTATCCCTGTTCGTTGATCTTTGCCTCCATGCACACCTCGGCAGCTACTGTTCGGCTGACGAACATGCTTTTGTATGACGTTGTAAGTGTGCGCTGTAACATTTAAATTTGTACACTCACATTGGGTCCAACCGTTGAAGATCTCCGACCATTTTGATAATAGTATCATCCCGACCTTCCCGTACAACAGCGGGCTTCTCGAACACTTTTCGGAAAATAAAATCACGATACTAGAGATACGATTAGTCAAAGTTATGTCTGTAGGTAAACCAACGTAGTATGAAGTGTACCTTTACATCAATGCGAAACCCGTTTGCGACCGCTAGCGGTAATAATCGAGGCTCATAAGAGAGAGCAAGAGGGAACTCGAGCACAAGAGGATCCTTTGTGTCGTGTGAGTATAAATCTTGCTTGGATGACTTTATACTCACTTTTGGACAAAATGGAATAAATCCGTAGGTCTGGAACATCTCCTGGATAGCTTCCCAGCTGACTCGTGCTCTGCCACCATGCGACTTCTTATCCACCAGCCATTGACGAAATACCGCACCATCGTCCGAGTTCTTTGACCATTCCAAATCTTTGTACCCCAGTCTCTGTTCTGCGATATTGAGGAAATGAACGAAGCTTTCGAACGACAGGCTGTGGGACCACTGTCGTTTGATAAAGCTGTGAGGCGCAGAATGACTTTTATACTGCATCATACACTGAATGAGGTATCGGCTGATATGCGCCCCGCTGTTGACAAGGATCTTGGAGTCAACGGGAGTGAGATTAGCGGTATGCGCTGGATGCTGCCGACACGACTCGTCAATACTCACATCAAGCATCTTCTTATCCACAAGCTTTCCCCGACCTAATGCCCAATACATTGCATACTGGTTCCCATAACGAGTAATAAAGTACAGAGCGCGAGTATACGGCTCTCTGGAGATGCGATGGAAGCGCTTTGATGTCGCGCTCAGAGCGGCAGGATCGTCGAGCTGGACAAAGATGAGAAGGAGTACATCATCTGGTTGGATATGAAAGATACGGATGAGCAGCCAATGCAAAGAATTCGGCTCCACTCACCCGATAGGTAGCTGAAAAGATCCATCCTCTCCACTGGGCTAGGGGTACCTCGGCAACGAGGAGAAGGCCTGTTTGGCTCCCACACACCAGATTAAAAGAAAGAGGGGATTATATCCTAAAGAGGTCGTCTAATGAGCCCTACGAGCTGGATCGAGAATTACAGCGAGCAATAGGTGCTCAAAATTGGTCGCCTTTGCCGGTGGTCGTTCTGCTCATGTCAAGCGAAGACCCCACATATAGGGTCTTGTTTCCGTTTCAAGACTAATCAGCATTGATGACTCAGCAGCCTGGGCCAAGCTATCCCCTATACAGGTACATCAGAGAATATGACCCAGCACATCTAATCGGCAGACCCCGATTCGGACACGAGTAGCCCAAAAGCTCAAAACATCTTGGTCCGAAACGCTCTCCAGACGTTGAACGGCAGCTTCCATTCTTTTGTCTGCAGCTGTGGAGCAAACGCATTAAAATTTACTGCCTCCAACCTCGATAGGTACGAGGCCACCGGGACCTGCATTTCACCGTATAAGCGAAGATCAAGGACAAGAAATCCCGACTCACCGCCAACAAAAAGGCTGGCATGGCTTCCTCTGGGACTCTGGATTCCTTGAACCGGTCTCGGGCTGTTAGGAGGTTGTCGTTTGCGACTGTGGCGAATTCGAAAACGGCATCGTCGATTCGGGCCGCAGCTCCACCCATACGAAATACCTCTTCCTGCTGCACTTGGTGCTTTGCGGTGATCTCGGCAGGTATGACCATTCGTCGCCTGGATGCATGAAAAGGGAGTCCTCGAAGGAGAGTCGAGAATGAATGCGCGATTCCGACATGAGACGCCGCGTGAGTGTTCGCGTCCGAGGTTCCCTGATACAGCAGGTTGAGCAACAGGTACATGAGCGTAGAAGACGTCGACTCTGCATATTGAGCTACGTCGTCCAACGTTTGATACGAGTCTCTGTCAAGATCTGCTTCCTTTAAAGAGGTCAAGACAGTGTCAATCTTATATCGAAGTGCTCACCCGTGCATCCACCATCCTCTTAAGGTGATAAGTTGGCAGGTTGGCAGTCTGTGAGGCTTCATGAAGTGCAATCGCAATCGGATGTTTCACCGGTCTACCCTATATCCCAGATGAGTACGCTCCGACTAGCGCCAATAATGCTCACCTTTGCTATAGAATCTATTGCATCCCTCCAAAACTGCATCCTCATCTTTCCAATGATCGGCCTAGACACGGTCTCTCTGATCATAGCCAGCTCGATCTACAAATTGCTCGTCAAATAACCGAGCAAGAAATGACACAAAATCTCACATTAAAAGCTTTGAGCGCAAAGTAACCCGGCTGTGCAGCTCCAGGATAAAAGTATGAGCATAGGTATGCTTCGTAGTCGTGTGTTTGGACCAGCTTTTGGCAGTAGGTGTTTGGATCACTGGCGCCCCCTGCGCTAACGTTGGAGCTGCTGGTAGCTAAGCCTCGTGCGTGATTCAGCGCTATCACATATTTGCCGTGTCCTAGACGTCGAGTAAGTGGCAGAGCAGAGCGATGACGAGGAAGGAAGAACATCTGCGATTAGTCACGTGAAACCAGTCAAACCGATCTTGCCTAAATCGAGAGACACAAGTTCCTTAAGCAGTCTGCTCGAAATTGATTGCATCTTCGCGTTGCAAGATCAACCAGGTACATTCCTGGTGGACGCGCCGAGACATCTCGATCTACTGGCTCTCTGACTACTGTCACGTCCAACCTACGTGTCATATGTGCCTTTACTCACTGTTTGATGTGTTTTTGACAGCATTTTGTCTTGAATGAGCCAAACCCACCCAAGGCATTGATTTTAGACCGAATAAACTGTATGCATAATAGGACTGTTATGCCACTGTTAATCAATTGCGTATGCCGAGATTAGTGAAAATCAACAAATAAACAAGAATATATGCGTAATGATTATGTTTACCGTACGATTTTGTGAACTTTTTGTACGCTTTCTTCCGATTTATGACGTGTATTATTCATGAACGAGTCCTGCATATCATGATTTCGGCTCCTGCTTACAAGGTGAGCGGTGCATGACGTGTTGATAGACGGCTCCTTTAACCCCTATCCAGGCGCACAGGGTTCATCCGAGACATCCGCACCTTCCACACCCCCTGAGGGCGTATAAAGTCACCCAGAAGATCACACGTCTCTTCATTCTCTTCACCACCGCGCTTTAGTCCTCCTTCGCATATTTTGTACTCATATGCACTCCGAAGACGTGAGTATCCGCCTCTTCGTTAGTAGTACCAATACTAACGCCCTTCAAACGACCAATCCTTGGTGTAATCACCTTCACTTGCCACTTGTACTTCGCCATTTATCCCACCAGAACCGTCAGATTCTGCTCGCCCCTTTCGTACACCTCTTGTTCATCTTCACAACAACCACCTCCGTTCATCCACACTCTCGTTTAAACGTAAGTAACTGCTGCTTGTTTGCTGTCAATGCCGGTGCTGACACGCCCCTGAACGACCACTTCCAACAACGTGCTTCTCTCCGCTTCGTATCAGAATAGAACAATCATGTCGAGCTCCTTTGCCCGCCTCGTCTCCTATCCACCGTCCCTGGCCTCCTCCTCGGGTCAATCGCAGCTTCCGACCCCACCTCTCGAATACACATCACCGGTGCCCAAGTCTGCACCGAAGCATAGGCGCAAGTCTGCGCCGGAGCCAAGCACCAGGATGATGCGATCGTGCTGCCCGCCTGGGAGGTGCGTGTGCCGAAGGTGGAACTGCCCGTCACGAAGAGGCGGAAGGTGTCTGGGGTGAGTCTATTTTCACCAATGCCGTTGACTCCGCCAAAACCGCTGACGACATTTGATCCAGGATTCGGGGCCAAAGGGCCAGACTAGGGCCAAGGCCGTCGTGTCGGTAGGTCAAGCGGATAGGCTATAGCGATTAAAAGAGCTGACGATGTGTGACCAGGGCGCCCCCAAAAGGCGCTCGAATCTCAAGGCGCAGGCGAAGGAAAAGGAGGAATCCTACTCCCGCCAACGTAAGCGCGGGCGCGGTCAGGCTGAAGTTTCAGAGACCGAGTCCGACGCCGAGATAACCTCGACCTCGGCCCTCCCCAGGAGCGACGGATGTTACGATATTCCTAGCCTGTTAGCTGAGGCTTAATTAGGTTAGTGTTGGATTTTGCACATGTCATTTTTTTTTCACCGACACCGTTCACTCTGTCAAGTCCACTGAGGGCACATGCGAGCGATAAGGCGACTTATCCTCGGCGACAGAAGTGTGGAGGCGCTCGAGCGCTCGGCTTGGAGGTAGAAGAACACCGGCAGCAGGAGCAGAGGAGCCTGGCTCCAACTCCTACTCCAGCTCCCACTTCCGTTCCCACTCCGGCTTTGGCTCCAGTTCTTCGTCGGAGCCGGGCATACCGCAACTTACTTGGGTAGTTGGCCAACAAGTTCGGGGGTCTGATGGTAGAGTGCACTGAAAGCTATTTTCATCGTACACAGTGTTCGCCCCCTTTTTTACTTGCTATTGTCTTGTCGCAGGACCTGATATTCTATTGTTTGACTGTTTCTTGTCTCTTGTTTAATTTGATGTTTATTCAAATTCGGACCAGATTGACTTGCAAATGCTTATGCTAGTTATAATGCTTTATTGTATCTCTAAGCTTTTGTTGGCTTGGCTGCGTGACTGTATGTCTTGGAGGCATACCGGCCATGAAAGTTTTTCTCTAAACCGGAGCCTAACATGGAGCGACTTAGCTATTACAACTGTCCGTCGCGAATTGAACGAGCTAAAGTCATCTGGTGACCATTTATTCACAAGTATGTTCAAATTGCAAGTTTGTCATTAGATCCTAAGCTAATTAACTCAATCCCGCTCGAAAGTAAATATCTCACATTAGGCTCTAGGTAGCCCATGAGGATGCTATATGCTTTTTACCCCATGAAGCATGAGCTTTAGATATCTGGCCGACAAACAAGATTGCTCGTTCTACCGGCATTCGCCGGATAGAATATAGCTAACTCCCCACATATATGCGCCCCTTGCTCTAAAACAGCTTATCCATCCGTCAAAACTCCATAATGGAACGGTGCGGCTCACTTTACGGCATTTGGCGATTGCGTTCAGTACCCAAACAGCGTCGGGTCCTTACTGACAGGGTGATACTGAATACGCCACTTCGTGTAGCTAATAGGATTCTAGTTAAATCCTCCACCGGCCCGTTTACAGGACAAGGACCAGAGCCAGCATCAAGGTTTATCCTCGTGCTATTTTTAGTCTTCCAAGTTCACCAGTGGCTGTTGTATTGTTTGAATATGGGTTTAGATTAAGATAAAGAGACAAAAAAGATAGAAGCAGGCAATCTAAAAACTTCCCGCTCGTATGCAGAAGGCTAGTCATTTGATGGTCAAGATCACTACCCTGTTTCGGGGTAGCTACCGTAACCCGTTGGCTTTTAGGATAATGTGGCGCGCAGGCTGACCGCTAAACTGATAGAGATGTAGAAATCAAAAACTGTTGTCATTGGGAATCCGCCAAAATTCATTTTGGTCACAAATACCACAGATGGCACTAGTACCACACCACTAGATCCTAAGGCACCTAACCTGCTCATTTGAAAGTGAGTGTTCGGTTCCCACTTCGTTGCTCGCTCTGAGCTTTGGGAGGAGCCGGGAAATTTCCATATATGCTCGTCACTTTTATCCAAATCATAGTCAGTTTCCTAGTTTAACCTGGAGAGAAGAAAACGTACCCTTTTTCTTTTCCCTCTCTTTTCTACCTTCCACCCTTTCCTCTGCTTGATCCAATATATTCGGCGCACTCGCATAGTCAAATTCTGGCACCGGACTCGCTCGAGCCTTTTTAGCCTCAGCGCCATCAGAGCTTGTAGCACCTTCAGGCTTTCGTTTTTTCGCCTTTGAGCGTGGTTGCGCGACAAGTACGACATCGTCTGATTCGGTGTCTGGAGCTGAACCGAGGCGAGGTTTGAGGAACGTAGGTTTAGAAGGAGGCTGGGAAGTCGAAGGTGGCGCAGGTGCAAGTATCTCCTCTGGCTCCTGTTCTGACTCGACCTGCATCGGTTCTGGCTCTGGTAACGGCTGTGGAATGGTCATGCGCGGCGCGTCGCTAATCGCCCCATGTATGCGTTCTCGAAGCTGCTCGAATGTGCTTTCGGCCGTTTCTGTAGCCAGAGCTGAGAACATTTTGGAACGCCCGAAGAGCGAGCTGTGTGTTGCTTTTTGTTTTGGCTGCGGCTGTGGTGGTGGACGAGATGTGGGCATAGATCCAAAGAGTGAAGACGTCCGAGCAAGCTTAGATGAACCTAGCATGTTATTTAGTTCGGCCGAAACACGATATACGAATCGACGTACCATTTTGTCTCTCTTGTAACCGACTCCATAAATCGACGTCAGGCGCAGCCCCGATACCAGTATCCACTTCCATCACCATCGCTGCCGCGACCTCCTTCCTCTCCATTTCCTCTTTCCTCCGCCTTTCATCTTCCTGCTTCACGTACTTCTCCCACTCTCCTGCCTCTTTCTTCGCTTTCGCCACAGCGGCCACGACGACTTCAACCAGCTGTTCCACATGCGCTCGCGCCGGACCACTCAACCTTGGGATGGTTTTGAATAGCGCCGGGAGTGTTTTCGGTATCTGACTCGCAATCTGGAAAAGAGCAGTATTGGCTAGGACGTATCTGTGATTGCCCCATAGGTTAGAAAATACAGCGTTGGAAAGAGAGGGAATGAGAACGTACACAGGGCTCTCGTCCTCTGTCCGAGCCACTTTATCTCTCCACCAGAACACAGCTTCAAATATAGCCGCTTTTTGTTCGACTGGCTTCTTCCTCACACCTTCTGTTCCACTCGGAGTGTTACTTCTGCTCCTAGAGCTCCGGCTGTCGGCGAGCTGTAGATCCCATTTCTTAGCCAGCCCAGCAGGGTCCGGGACTTCAGGTACGTATAGTCTTCCAGCCGTTCCCGCAGACCTAGCAAGGACGCGAGTGATAGCCCAAGGGTACTGCGAAGTGGAAGCAGTGGGAGGGATAGGCGTAGAGTCGGGAGGAGGCGTTCCGTTGACGGGTGTAGGTGGAAGAGGAGGATGAGTGTGTGAATGTTCGAGGAGCGCGTTTCGGAGTTGGTCGTATATGTGCAAGAGGAAATGGGTGTCTGCTCGAGCGTAGTGGAGCATCTCTTCTGGAAGAGGACTACGAGTATGTGCATTGTTAGTGGACCGGTAGATGGGGACATAATCGGAACTGGCATACCGTATACGCCAGTCGGCAAGTTGGTACTGCTTATCTGGTATAAAGTCTGTGTATCGTGCGAGAAGCGCTGCCAGCGAGTGTTTTGGGAATCCTAGTTCAGCAACGTGTCAGACATGGGCTTTGTTCCAGTTCATAAAGACTCACCAAGAATCTTTGACGCATGGTACGTATCAAATAACCCAACAACATAAAGTCCAAGGTCCCTCTGTAACCATATAACGTCGCTCTCGGCTCCGTGAAACACCTTTAGGACCTTGGGGTCACTCATCACTCCATTCAGTGCTGGACCTAATTCGTCTCTCAAAGCTAATGCATCGACAACCCAATCTTGAGCTCGTGTGCTGATTTGGACCAAGCAGACGAGACCTTTGTATGTTCGTAGAGAGTGGTGTTCAAGGTCGACTGCCAGCTCGGTGATGTCTTCGTCTGTGAAGCATTGAACCATCGAGGCTAGTTGGGCAGGTGTATCGACAAATGTGAATGGTGTCGAGTCGAACGTTGATATGGGTGCTGGAGGCGAGGCGTTTAGAAGAGATGGAGGTGGAGAGGAGGCGTATGGATGTGGATTCGGGTGTGGTGGCGGGACATAAGAAGTCGTGAGAGGTGTGTTGTCGGGTCGAATACGGAATTTGAGTTGAGGTTTTGGGAGATTAGCTGCGTGTAGGAGCGAAGGGTCTAGTCGTCGAGGCTAATGTACAAGTAGGTGAGTGGCATATCATAGCATTGTGGTTGAAGGACATACTCGAGAAGGCTTGGGTGCTGGTTCCTTTACAGCAACCGCCGGTGCCTTGTTCCTCCCCGCAAACTCATCTAGACACATATCCTACAATCAACACGATAAGCACAGCCCAAGCTCTTGCCAAACCAACTTACAGCATTCTCCAACAACTGGTCAAGCACATCCCCCACAAGCGACCTATACCCTTGGCCGTCGACCAAGTCGTCTGCGCTTATAGCTTTTCCTTTTCCCTTTCCTCCAGCATATTGAGCTATTCGGTCTACGAGGCTGAGGATGCGACCGGATACAGCGTCGAGTTCTTTTGCGGCCGTTCGGTCCAATGTGCGGTCATAGGCTAGGGAGCTGCCGAGTGGGAGGGCGCCTGCTAGCCTAGTGGGGGCAATTATGGCCGACTGGAGACGTACGGTGTAGGCGCTAAGATCGGTGGGAGAAGGCACTGGAATGGCCTCGGAGTCTGATGAATGTGTGCTCATGGCGTGCTATGTGTTTATCGAGGCTGAAATGCTGAGTGAAGACCGAGATGACTGAGCAGAGAAAATGCTAGATCGAGTCCAAATGAAGTAGAATTACAACGATTTCAGGTCTTTTATTGGTATGAGATATGTTGAGGTGACCAAGGTCGCTGCCAGAGAGACCGTGCTCGCCGCCGATGATGTTGTGGACGACACTTGATGTGCAATTCTAACTTTTTGGGACACGTGACATAAACGCCGGCGTTTGTCATAGACTCCCACGTCCTCGGGAGCCACGGAGGGGAAGAGTATATGATTGAGGATTAAACTTGGACACGACCACCCTGGCATCTCGACTGCGTTTGTTGCCTCTGCGCCGCTACTCGACTCTAGCTGCACTCTCTTCTTCCATCTACGACTACCGCCCCCACTCGTCTCCCACTCGATCCTTTACTACTACCAGAATGGCTCCCGTCAACCAGCGCCCAGATAGCAAAGGCCAAAACGGCCAGAGCAGTGTTCTACACTCCAAAGTTGTAAGTACAAGTTCTCTTGGCCTTTGCGCGCCGCCACATCTAGTTCTGACCGGTTCTCATTACCATCCATTTCAGGTCATCATTGGATCAGGTCCTGCAGGGCATACTGCTGCCATCTATCTGGCTCGCGCCAACCTCGAGCCTGTCATGTTCGAGGCAAGTCATCCTTTCGTAATCCCACGCGCCGCCAGCTCACTTTAAGTCCAGGGCTTCATGGCCAACGGATTCGCAGCTGGTGGTCAACTCACCACGACGACCGATGTCGAAAACTTTCCCGGCTTTCCGGGCGGTATCCGCGGGCCCGAGATGATGGACAACTTTCGTGCCCAGTCTGTTCGGTTCGGCACCAAGATCATTACCGAAACCGTCTCTGAGATTGATCTCTCTCGTCGGCCGTTCCGGTATTGGCGCGAGGGGAACGAGGACAGTGAGCCCGAGACGGCGGAGACTGTGATTATCGCGACTGGTGCGAGCGCCAAGCGGATGAATCTCCCCGGAGAGGATACCTACTGGCAGAGTGGGATTTCGGCTTGTGCTGTATGCGACGGGGCTGTTCCTATTTTCAGGTGGGTCTTGTTCGGTCATGGTTGATTAAGATGGCGTGCTGATTGGTTTCATAGGAATAAGCCTTTGGCTGTTATCGGCGGAGGCGACAGTGCTGCCGAAGAGGCGACCTGTAAGTAGATCAAACTTGTTTAGCTCGAGTGTGTCTAAATGGCTTCGTCCAGATTTGACCAAATACGCCTCGCACGTCTTTGTCCTGGTCCGAAGAGACGAGCTCCGCGCTAGCAAGATCATGGCCAAACGTCTCAAGGCTCACCCCAAAGTCGTACGTCTCTATCTTATTCCTTGACTTTGGCCCAGCTCATAAGACCCAAACCTAGACGGTCCTCTGGAATACCGTCGCAGTCGAATGCAAAGGTGACGGCGACCTCCTCAACTCGCTCCGCATCAAAGATATCAAGACCGGCGCCGAGAAAGATCTCCAAGTAAACGGTCTCTTTTACGCCATCGGTCACGAACCGGCTACGACTCTCATTCGGGGCCAAGTCGACTGCGACGCAGATGGTTACATCTTGACCGTGCCCGGTACGACTCAGACGAGCGTCAAGGGTGTGTTTGCTGCCGGAGACGTCCAGGACAAGCGTTACAGGCAGGCGATCACGAGTGCGGGGAGCGGGTGCATGGCTGCGCTCGAGGCGGAGAGGTTGTTGGCCGAGGAAGAGGAGCTCTAGTGGAGTAGAGTAGAGTTTCGCACACATATTAATAGTTAAATATACAATGCAAGGGATTTAGATTTGGTTCGTTGCTGTCTGCATACAGGCCAAAAACCCAAGGCGACCTAAATTCGCACGTTGTTTGTCGTGGGTGACATAATCAATACCCTGAGTGGCTTATTTGCACCTGCTACCGCGTGCGCCGATTCAAACCAACGACTTCCGTCATCCCACCACCACAGTCCACCTAAGACTTTTCAACTAAACCAAAATGGCCACTGATTTCTGCCCCGTCTACGCGCCATTCTTCGGTGCTATGGTGAGTTTTCATCAACAAACAGAGAACGAAGAAAGAACGCTGACGTTTTTGGTTGTTGTTCGATTCGTAGGGATGCACGAGCGCGATCGTGTTCACATGTTAGTTTCTCCCTCTTGCTCTTTATTATTTTCAGTCGATACCATGAAGAACTGTAATGCTCATTCATTCTCGTGGCTCGTTCTTTTCGTGTCTTGTTTTGGCTCGTACAGGT
Source organism: Ceratobasidium papillatum (assembly GCA_037042815.1). Classification (NCBI taxonomy): domain Eukaryota; kingdom Fungi; phylum Basidiomycota; class Agaricomycetes; order Cantharellales; family Ceratobasidiaceae; genus Ceratobasidium; species Ceratobasidium papillatum. Next base: position 68,282 of record JAYRCO010000001.1, on the reverse strand, counting down.
ATCGGTGCTAGGTACGTTCCCAACCAACTTTTATGTGGCCTGGTCACTTAATTCACTCGTTTTCTAGTTACGGAACTGCCAAGTCCGGTGTTGGTATCTCGGCCATGTCCGTCATTCGTCCGGACTTGATGATGAAGTGTGTTGTCCCAGTTATCATGGCTGGTATCATTGCCGTACGTCTTGCAGTTGCCACGTTCACGCTCGCCCTATAAACTAACAAATGAACAATAACTAGATCTACGGACTGGTCGTGTCCGTGCTCATTTCTGGAGACAGTACGTCCTCTTGTTACTTTCTTCACCCCTTTTTTCTCACATTTTTTGAATAAATAGTCGCGCCTCGCATGGCGTTATACACGGGTTTCATCCAACTGGGTGCTGGTCTGAGTGTCGGTCTCGCGGGTCTTGCGGCCGGATTTGCGATTGGCATTGTCGGTGATGCTGGTGTCCGAGGAACTGCCCAACAGCCCCGTTTGTTCGTTGGAATGGTACGTCCGCAGCATGACACCGCTTAGTGCCAAGAGTGCTGACGATGCGTCATAATAGATTCTCATTCTCATTTTCGCCGAAGTTTTGGGTCTCTACGGTACGTGTCTCAATTTTTATTCATTTGTTGAACATAGACTGATTAATGTTTATAGGCCTGATCGTTGCGCTCATCATGAACACCAACGGCAAGGTCGATGACCTCAACGCGCTCTGCCCGCCTCCCAAGATCTAAATGATCCACAAGTCTTATAACATGCCGGCTGTTGGGAAGATGAAGAGCTCAGTATGTTTCGGACTTGTTTGTGCGTTGCTCGGACTGTGAATGAGTCTGCCTGTACGTATGTTGGAGGATGTAATATGACTTTGAGACTTGAGAGACTCTATTATTGTGAGCGAAATAGCCGATTGATTGCAAGTGGCTCTCGTTCAGACGAGTGTCGATAAACCCAGATATACAATATATAACGTTCGCGAAAACAGGAAAAGATCGAATAACATACACCAAAAGAGAACCTAAGCGGTAACCAAACATCATCCGCGAACACTTCCCCGATCCCACTGCATCTCGCTAACTGAACTGGCTGGTCCGCTCAGCAGCAGTTCGTCCGGAGTCTTGGAATCAGTTCCGTTGGGTGTTGTGAGCGCAGTGTCCAGCTCGCCGTCATTAGGTGTACTGAGATCGAGGTTGGTCGGCGTATCCACTTCGAGTTCTTGCGCCGTCGAATCGCTTCCGCCTTGCTGTCGCTTCTTTTGTTTCGCGATGAGTTTTGTGGCCGAGAGTTTGACAAACTTCTTGACTTTTTCGACTTTTTCGTCTGAGAGTTTGTCAAACTTTGTACTCGAGCTGTTCTTCCCACGCATCTCGGTTTCTGCGATCTTGTCCGTGAGCTAGTCAAAGAAAGAGGTCGAGTCAGTCGGAACAAAAGAGGAGCGAAGAGGGAGCAACGCACCTCCTTGGCAGTCCTCTTGAACTGCTCATGCGAGATCTCCCGTTTCCATTTGGACAGTGTCTTGACGACCACCTCACCTACGAGCTTTTTCATCCGCTTCTCCTTGTCCTCGAACGTCGCCTTGTTCCAGTCTTTGGACTTGTGCCCACGGCCAGACCCATTCTTGGGCGTACCCTCTGAAGTAGGAGTAGGCAACGCCAGCGAGAGCATGCCACTCGACGGTGATGGGATCGGAATACTAAACTCGGTCGCGCGCGCAATAATTGCGTCTAGTTCACTCTTGGTTGGTCTGCGAGGCGCATTAGGTTCGGGTGTAGGTGTACCGCCAGCGGAGCCGTTGACGACAGCCTCGAGTCCGCCCGGAGGAAGTGGACCGATACGTCTGTGTGCGCCTCCGCCCAGGAGTGGAGTCGCCTTGAATTTGAGGACTGGTTGGGGAGCTTCCTCTTCATCGTGTACGGGTGATTCGGAAGCGGAGGCGGTGAGTCGTTTAGAGCGGGCTTCCTCGGCATCGAGGAGCTGTAGATAGGCAGGTGAGCGGTTTGGAGTGGAGGATAGAGTGATATGCGTACGATGTCTTCGTTCTTTCGTTTTGGTATTCGGTAACCGGATTCCTCGAGGGCAGACCATTTGGTTAGCAGCTATTGGTCGGCGTGAGTTGTGCTCGAAGGAGGCTGTATTATAACTGACCTCGTCTGCTAGCTCTTGTAAAGTCTCGTCCTCACCCGAAGAGATGACTCTCAGCTTCTCTTCTACATTGGATTGCTCAACTTTTCCACGATTCAATAGCGGCCACGTCGCTAATGATCTCAGAATCTATCTCCAAGATCAGTGTAGTTCCAGGCGCCAGTTCAACAACATACCAGCTCAACAATCTCTTGATCAACACTACTTTCCGTGTAGTTCTCTTCCAAAATGCCAACAATCATTCCAAATGTTCGTAATCGCATAAACTCGCGTAAGACGTCGGCATCCGTCAGCTGATCAAAAGTCAGGTAGAGCCACAACTCCAAGCGAGGTGAGTACACACATTGATCCTCTTGAGCAGAGCCAATAACATCGTTCGCTCGCTCGCCATTTGCCTGAGAGCGGTAATGATATTGCTGACTTCTTGTATCTCGATGGCCTGAGGATCCTCCTGTTACAAGCCGTTAACAAGCAAGTTCAACCGATAAACTGAGGACGTACTATTGCCACAGCAAGTGCATCGCGACCTCTGACCCTGCCGTTGACACCCAACGCTGCCATCCATCATCAGCACAAGATCCAAGACAGATACAACAAACGGCTCACCCTCCAACATCTCGTTCGCCTGAACATCCGTCTGCGTCTTTCCTCCAAGATAGCCTACACAGTTTGCTTCGCCGCAGTAACATTTTTGTGGATCGTGTCTAATCGAACAGGCGCCCTATGTCAACGTCAGGCGGACTTTGATGAACAACACCAAAAACCGTACCCGTATCGATCCACATTGTAGTTGAACGTGAGCTCCTCTTCAGCCTGGATGTTCCGTTTGGCAAAGATGCCCATGCGTATGCGCTTTCCAACAACCCATTTTGCGACGTAGCAGTTGGGGTTACATGAGTGGTTCGCGAATCGGCCCTTGCCACCACGTTTTGTTGCGTCGATGTACTACGGAGAGGAAATAGATTATGTGAATAAGGTGTGGTGAAGGGGGGCAAAGAATGAGGAGAGAATAACCTGTTCTCGTTGAAGCATCATGAAGTAAAAGTGCTCAATCCCCTCCTCTGCGTACTCTCGCATCCGTTTTCTAAGCACGGCCTCATTTACAACATCCCCGACGTACTCGTAAACAAAATCATCCCTGTGGTGAACAAACGTTAGTGTTGGTGTGAAAAAACTGCGTGCTTCTCGGTGTTTGATGGCAAAGATGGAGGCTCAGGCCGTACTTTTTGAGAGTGGCAGCGGCTCGCAAACCCAGGCCCTTGTTCTCAGTCTTAACAATGTGTATAGGAGCATATTGCCGCTTCTGAAACCTGTTATTTTAGGTTGTGCCGCCACGAATCGTTAGTAAGGCCATGTTCAGGGCGATTTTTGCGGCTGTTGCCAACCTTTGGTTCTGGCATTGGCCTTTCGACGGGCATTCTCCCTCTATACATTCTACCTGAGTGAGCCTGTTGATACAATCTGACCCTTCCCCACATGCGCGGTACAACGGCATGCTACCTAGAGTAGATCCAACGAGAGGGGGTGAGTTGGATCTTTTGCCACCACATGAAGAAAACAAGGGTATACCTCGAACATAGTGGCAATCGCACGCATAACCTTCTTCTGCGTTCCTCGACCTTCCTAGTGTCTGAAACTGGTACCAATTCTCCTTGATCTCCTGGAAGTGTTGTGACGCCTCCTCCTCTGCGCGCGGCAAGTCTCCAATGAGCTGCATACCCAGCCGAATAGAATATAACCAAGTGAGTTCTGTTATCTAGATTTAATCCCAAGTGTATGTAGTATTGGATCCGAAAGCCGAAACCGGATACCCAAATGGCAGTGACACAGTCGAGGTAAAGGCGAAACCCACAATTGTCTTTTCCCGGAACACTTTCAACAAGCGCCGATCACTTTGGTTTGCCAATTCCTCTACTTCTCGACCACATACCCAACCATTCTATCTTGCGCTATGAAGTTCTCAAGCTTTCTCGTGAATATCTCAAAGGCACTAAAATCTCGAGATAGTTCTGCCTTAGCACGAATGCTAGACTTTCGGGGCTTGGAGGCTGCGGAATTGTTAAAGGACTTGGGTCGTGTTTCAGTAAGTAAACTGCGGTTTTCAGTATGTTGTTTCCATTTACCCCTCGTTCTGTAGAAATCCTTCATGGACGCGAAATACAAAAACACTGTCGAGGAACCATGGAGCGAGATTGCAATCGCGTACTCCCAGGTGCTTGTGCACGCAAACGACAACAATTGGTCAGAGGCGTACAAGGAGGAATCAGCAACTTTCCAGTGAGTAGTTGCGTTGCTGCTTCAAGCTGCGAGTCGTAAGTACTAATATTCGTGGAGAGCATTCCTGCGTTATTTTATTACTCAGACGCGATGGGTTCTGCCGGTCTTACAAAGGATGCTGCATGACCTGAAGGCCATTGCAGAACTTGCGGACGAGCAGGCGTTCAAAGCAGGCGTAAAAGCACCATCGTGTATGGAGGATACGGCTCGACTCGCCAATAAGGCTTTTAGTAATTGCGTTACAGACCGGTGAGCAAACTTCTAATAGCATAAACCATAACTGCTACAACCTTTCTTGACAGGACATCACCCCCGTCCGAGTCTCGCAAATGGGGAATCTATCATGTGGTTGGCATTGTTATGAAGTGTTATTTCAAGGTGATTGTGACCGTCCCTCTCTTTCAAGTCTATCTGACTGAGCCACAGGTCAACCGAATAGCGCTTTCGAAAAACATTATTCGAGCAATTCATGCGAACTCGGACATTCCACCCCTAAGCAAATATCCTCGAGCGGACCAGGTTTGATATACGCACCCATATAACATTTGCCCGTTTTGACGTTTCAACGTTAGGTTACCTATAAATATTACCTCGGCCTCATTAATTTTCTTAATGAGGACCACAAATCCGTAGGTAGCTTATGGTTATCCCAGATGAAATCTAACTTCAAGTCATGGTAGGCCGAGGAAGACATGACTTTTGCATTTTATAACTGCCACCACGATGCAGAGCGGAACCGAGAGTAAGCACTCATGGTCCACCTTCTGTGGCTTAACTAACCAGCATTTCAGGCTCATCCTTACTTACCTCGTCCCACTTCGACTATGCCGTGGTATACTACCCTCAGAAGCCCTTTTCACAAAGTTCCCCCGTCTGGGCGAACTGTATTCTGTGTTTGTTGCGGCTATAAAATCAGGGGATTTACGTGCTTATGACGACGCGTTGATGTGGGCTGAGAGACGTCTTACGGATATGGGTACGTACCTGACGGTTGAAAAGGCCAGAGAAGTTTGCATGCGAGAGCTGTTGAGAAAAGCGTGAGTTGTGATGTCTGTTTGATTGAGCTAGGCTGATCTTTGGCTGTTTGAACAGGTGGATAACTTATGAGAAATCCCTTCGCGCACCTATCTCACTCTTCCACGCCGCCTTCGTAGTTGCTGGTCAGGATATGGAGGTAGCCGAGGCTGAATGCATGGTTGCGAACATGATCCACAAGGGATACATTCGTGGGTATATATCTCACGAGAAGCAGACAGTGGTGCTCGCCAAAGTCGCCGCTTTCCCATCTCTGTCCGACCGAAAGGCGCCGTGAGGTTGTTGTATATCCACTCGGAATGCAGCTGTGCTGTAGCTCTGTAATAGTGAGGCGATGCTTCTGAGAGAATAGAAAAATCGAGTTGATTCATGACAGGAAGCCGTGAATCAAAATATGACAATATCAGAAACTGCTTTTTAAGAAAGGCGTATCTAAAGCATAAGGCATGAAGTCCATGATAAACAGAGATAATAGAAACGCTGGCTTGGCGCCCAAAGTCCGGAGTTTCGTGCTGCACCCTTGCTCAAAAGATCAAGTCGAGAATGCCTCCAATCAAGTTGGATGCAAGGCAGCAACTACGTACAATTGATTGTTAGACCTCAATCTCGGATCAAATAGATGAATGCTTACTATGAGGTCAAGCTCCACTTCTTCCCCCATCCGCATATAGGCTGAGCCTTGGGTGGCTCATGCGGTACGCAACACTTTTGCGTCTGGCCCCAACTATATCCTGTGGGGCAAGCCTTGCCTGGCGGTGGGCTCGTAGGATTCTTTGGGCCACCGTTGGGGACACAACACTTGCGATCCGACCACCAGAACTCTCCTACCGAGCACGAAGACGGGCCAGAGGGAATAGGCTTGCACCACAGAGATTCCACAACCCAATAACAAGTAACAGGGCAGGACGGAGGCTGATTCTCGTTTGGCTGGGTTTTGGGAACGCAATATCCGCGAGAAGTGCTCCAATAGTAGTTAGAAGGGCAGTAAATGCCTTCTCTACAAGTTTCGGTCAGACTTATGATCCATCAAAAATCACAAATGAACTCACGGTGGAGATGGAGGACTATAGACACCACCAATAGGAAGGCAGCATGATTTCTTGGCCCAATAAAACTCTCCATATGCACAAGATCCTGGTCCAGGTTTTGGAGGCTCGGGTGTAGGAGTAGCCGACGTCGAGGTAGTGGTAGGTTGAGGCGCACACCAATAAGACTCGGGCTTCCATGAGTATTTAGGCGGGCATGCAGGCGCGGTGGGAACATAAGGTGAGCTTGGAACACAACATCTAACACTCAATCAGTGGATGCAAGCTACATGTTGAATAATAACACTAACCCCTTCCCATTATCCCAGTAATACTTGTCGGGACATTGGTAGTTATTCGGAGGAGTAGGCGGCGAAGGAACGCCTCCGTTCGGAAGACAGCACCCCTTCTTGTCCCAATAGAACTGCGAAGGTGGGCAGGAACCGGAGCTCGAGGTGGGGGCTGGAGGTGTTTGTTGCGCTGGAGTCGTCTCGGGTGCAGGGGTAGTTTCCGGTGTAGGGGTAGTTTCGTAAACTGGGGTAGCAGAAGAGGAAGAAGACGCCTGGGTCGTGGCCGTATATGCTGGAGTCGTCTCATACACCGGAGAAGTTTCATACACAGGGGTCGTCTCGTACACCGGAGCTGTTTGGTAGACTGGGGTAGTCTGGGGCACTGAGGTTGTCCCGGAGGTCGTCGTTTCTTGTGTGGAGGTGGTATACGCCGGAGGTGACTGAGGAACCGGAGTAGTAACGAGTGTTGTTGAAGTACTCGGCTGAGGGGCACACCAGTAGCTACCTGATTGCCAAGTATAGTTAGGAGGGCAATTGGGGGTAGCAGGAACGTCAGGTGTAGTGGGGACGCAACAGCTTCAAACAGGTAAGGCCCATTAGATACGAAACATATATGCACATAGACAAACTAACCCTTTGCCAGTATGCCAATACCACTTCTTGTCGCTTGGGCATTGGTAGTTATTGGGCGGCATCGGCGGCGCTGGAGTACCTGAAAGAAATGTCAGTTTCAAGTAATTTATACCTCCCAAGGACTACGTACCTCCGTACGGCAGACAACACTTCTTCTTATCCCAGTAAAAGTTGCCCTTGTTGCAACTTCCAGAACCAGAATTCGGGACGCAAGAATACGTTTCATTATCCCAGCTCATACCGGCTCCACAAGACGGAGTGGAGGTCTCGGGATGCTGTGGGACGCAGCAGCTGTGATGAGGACGGTGTTAGCTAAAGGCTCTCCCGAGATGTAGCTTAGTGCCTACTTTTGCTCCGAACTCCAATAATAGTTGTGCGAACAGTAGTGGCCAACCGGTGGAGATGGCGGGTTTTTTACTCCCCCATGGCTTTGGATCGCAAAGGAATGAGCACAGTGGATTCGCTTACAAACCAATATCACTCACGGAAGACAGCAGCCTTTTCCCTTCCACCAAAACAAGCCATGCCCACAAGTTCCAATGTTCCAGTTAAACGTAGGGGTTGCGCGAACAAGGGAGGCCGAGGCCCCAAAGACGACGAGCGTAGCAATAGCGTGCATGATGGAGTATCTTTGAAAGACGACGTCCGCAGGAATCCAAGCTCAGGAGGAGAGAAGGATGAGGAAACAGGTTATCCAGGAGCCAGTATTTATACGTTAACAGAAGTACCAGGCTTTCTGCGAGACATACACGAAGGCGACCAGAGTGCGAGTTGCTCTCGGATACAGTGTGCCGCGCCAGACGACAGAGATGAAACAGAGTTCTGTAGGCCAAGTATGCAGCTCCCGACGAATCCACGGCCTGCCGCGTCGACGCCCCTCATGAGATTTGCCGGCAAAAACCCCATTAATTACTTTCAAGTTCCATTCCCGAGTCATAGATGCAACAGATAGACGGCAGTTGCGAACGGAGGACGCGACGAGTTCGTGGATTATTCCGCCTGTTCTTTGGATCGTTCGTGAAGCAGACAGAGATACGTATCCAGGGCTACATAACGGCAAAGTTCCAGGCAACCTGAGCTGGTGACTGTATCGTAGCCGGAACCAAAGGCCGCAGACTCGCAAGACGGGTGTGGTTGTTGCCTTCAGGGTGTACCTAATTTCCAATCACACTTTCAGATACACAAAGCAAACGAGAGTACACGATACGTTAGTGAATCGCCCAAAGCAATATGCGAGCTCACAGGCTTGCTCCATATGAGATAGATCTGATAAATTTCCAAGTCCTGGTACTAGTCTTTATCAACGGGCAGCGAAAATCGGCCTCAAACCAAACCACTACCTAGTTCTTACGGAGCCACCTTGTTCGCCGTAAAGACTAGCGCAGGATATGTCAACTCCCTTTTTGTAACACGCTGGACTGCAAGGGAAGAAGCATAAAACATGCCCTGTGCATATCCAGAACCAATTGGAAAGGGCGGCAACGGTCGAATCCCCGTAAGAATGTGAATCAAATCCTTGAACCATGAAATACGGTAGAGACTCCTCGAAGGTGTCAGTCTTGGTTGATCTCTGAGCACGCGAGCATTGTCGATGCAGATAGTATTCATAAATTGATTGTATTTGCTACGTTTTAAAAGACATTTAACACATTTAAAACTTAGTAGTTCTGGTTCAAAGCCTGATCCGCGTGCTGGCGAGCTGTTCCCAGAAAGGTCAGTACGAATATTTGCTTTGAGACCGAAAATGAACGCACCATGACGCTTAGCCTCCTCCTTATCAATGAAATCGAGCCCTCGAGTTTCGACTTCACGATCAACGAATGCTCCGATGGCACCGGCACTACCGATTGGAATGTCAGTCTGATCCTTAGATGCAGCTCACAGATTATACTCACAGGAACTCCTTAGCCTTTGCGTGCGAGTCGGGTTTGCCATTGCGAGCAACATGCTCTTCGTATGCTTTGGCAGCCTCGAATGCCGCAGCACCGCCTAGAAAACATTTCAGCAAGATCGCCAAACAAAGCACATGTGCAACTACCCACCAATTAGTTCGTGGGACCACTTGGCCTCATGAGGAGCGTTCGTGACCTGATCGTAAGCTTGAGCCTACAGTCAAGACCAGTTAGTACAACGACGGTGGAGCCAATTAGCACAAAAAACAAACCTGATTGCTGTCGTTACCAAACCAGCTAGACATGATTATAAGTAAAGTGGGTTGGGAGTGTGGTTAAAGTGAGTAGAAGAGGGATTGGATGGAGAGCGAGCATCCTAGGTAGGCGGTATATATAGCTCGGGACCGGGGCTATGCTGCTACGGATGCTGTCGTAAAGGTGCGGATTTCGTGATCGTGTAATACATCTATTAATAGATTTCAAGACGTCAACCGAAGATCTCCGCACATGTATGCACGTGTTTGAGGTCATTGTATGCATTGCGAGGCACCGCCAAGCCAATCGCTGTATGGTGCAGGCCTCGGAGCGGAAAACGTCACCAGTTTGATGTACTAAAACTCCGCCCCGAGTCATTACCTGCTCGAGTCTCACTAAGTTATCGGTTGGCAGGACCATCATAGTTGGCCAAGGAGATATGCACAAAGAGTTAATCGACCGCAACATGAACGCAAAGAGTTTCATCGTTTGAAATATATTCATTCAACACATTGATCAACGCTACATTGGACTTGGAGCACCCGTAAATTAATATTGGTTGTTGTCGTATTGCTGGTCAAGCTGTTGTCTAGCCTGATACTTGGCCTTCTCAGTATCAATATAATCGAGCCCCCTAGTTTCAACCTCACGGTCGACAAAGGCACCGGCAAAGCCAGCACTAATAGGAGTTGAGCGTCTTGCCAGATGCCACAAGAAAAAGCACTTACAGAATCTCCTTTGCCTTCTCGTGCGATTCGGGCTGGCCGTTTTCGCTGACATGATTCTCATAGGCTTTCGCCGCCTCGTAGGATGCGGCACCCGCTAAGTAATCCGTATGAATGAGCTACGACTCATACATGTTACTTTAGTAGCTAACCAATTAATTCATGGGACCATTCCGCTTCATGAGGACGGTTGGTAACCTGGTCGTAGGCCTGAGCCTATTTACCCACGAAGTGATAAGCCATACAGTCGAGACGAGCACAACTAGAATAAATACCTGATCGCTGTCGTCATTGAACCAACCCATAGTGATAGAAGATAGTGTGGTAGAGGTAGTAGAGATTAAAGTGGGATGTGATGCCGCAACTTACCTCCTGGCTCTCGTCTTTATACCCCATGCCGCTAAAAATAGCAAAGTCCTCACCACAGTTGGCGTTTGCGTCAGGTACTTGCATCATTCCAGTTGCCCTTGCTGCAGCTCCTCTTGAGAGGCTGAAAATCGAATACGTGCCGAAATCTAATCCAACACCACAATCGAGCCAGTCGCATTTCTTCCTCGCACGTTGATGACGCATTTGTTCCCGGTGAAGTGCAAGTTGCGGCCGCAGCGACCCCTACGTTTAGATTAGTACGAGTACGACGGTCTAAATTTAGTGGCAGCGATATCTGTTCTCGAAATAAGTGCATAGCATTTCAGTCGAAGGCATCTGGAAGCCTCGGACTTGCTTGCAGGATCGGAAGCTAGAGGCAAATTCTGGATGGCAAACGAATAGGACATGCGGCCTACAGGCACATACGCAGCCCGGTGCCTGTTAGTTGCGATTCACCATGACCTGCTGACTGAAAAGAGGATGTATGCTATTTTTGGGCGGCCGATAAGATTAACCCACCAAGGAACACGTGACCTTAGCGTCATCATCATTACCCTACTCGATTTTCCAATAATGTCGTATTGGTGACATCTGGACATTCACTCTCGTCATACTGGCGGCACCGATATCGACTCGGCTTGGCGCCTCTCTATCGCACAGTCCTGGGACCACCACTGATGACACACCCCCATCGCGCCTTATCACGTCAACCCTTGGCATCTGTTCGTATTACCTGTAGGATTCGATATGGCCACAAGTAGGAAGCCTTCTAGTTCGATATCACAGGAGCCTGAATCCCTGCCCCAAGAACGTGAAAATACTGTTCCCGTAGTTTCTACCGCGCCTCCAGAGCGAAAGATGTCTAGACATGCACCTGAAGCAAGTTCGTCCAGGTATTTGGAAGAAGATGAAGATGAACCCCCTCAGGAGGGCAGGGCACAAACTTGGAGAGACAAGTTGAACCCAAGGATGGTATTGGAGAATAGTGGAAGCGTTGGTGAGTGAGTCTGCCTCCAATTCGATCCATTGGCTCAGAAATAGCATAGCACGCGATCATTTGGCGAACGAACGAACTTGGCTTGCTTATGTCCGGACCTCGCTTGCGATTGCTTCAACTGGTGTTGGTATGTCAGCTTGATCGGGGGCGAGAGAAGACGCTGAGGCATTTGGTCAACTGTAGCTCTAGTCCAGCTTTTCACGATCTCTGCGCAACAGGCTAACGATGCGCAGGTACTGGGAGGAAAAATTCAACGCTTTGCGAGACCGCTAGGAGCAGTCATTGTGGTCATTGGACTGGCCGTGTTAGCTCTCGGTAAGTCGACCGATTTTGAGTGTTTTTCTGAACCTCGCTTATTTTTGGCGTACAGGGGTGAATCGTTATTTTAGGATCCAATATGCTTTGACTGTCAACCAGTTCCCCCCTGCTCGGAAAACTGTGGCATTCATCAGCACTGTCTTGGTAGCTATTGTTGCAATTGTATTTGGTGTACTTGTGGGGATACCTCGCCGGTAATAGTCTAGCTCTGACAATGATCGAGAAAGTTCGCACGTCAATATTGCAAGTGTCAAAGTGTATACAAAACATTATAGAATGACGAGTACACGATTGCCCAATAAAAATACAAAATGCCGAATCGCGTGCTACAAAAGCTGGAAAATATTATAATGTGAAGTAGTGTAAAGTTGAAACAAATAATGATTGCCTACAGGATGCAACGTTATGATGAGCACACAACTACGGGGTCGGCGGGATGGCCATATTACTCACAGAAAGGAGTGCCACGGCACTATGAGCTATATTCGGAGCTTGAGCGCGAACTCAGTGTCGTGTTTGTGTTTACCTAAAAACCTGTTTAGTGCAAGCAAGTGGCCAGCAGTTTAGAAACTTACAGGCGACGCTGAAGGTGAAGGGAATTCATGACACCACACTCCTCCTCGTTCCAGATCGACCTCAGAGCCAGTGAGAGACGGCCTTGGGGAGTTACTCGAGTCGTGGAAAGTGGTCATTGGCATGTCAGGGAGCACACCATCCTGTGTGGCCTCAACAAGGGAGGTTTGGGCCAAAAGCCGAAGAGTGTTGAAGAATGAGTTCATTGTGGATTGTGGATGTAGACGTTGAGATGAGTATGCGTGAGGTGTCCCGAGAGTCAAGTACGAGTTTGTAGCACACCGAGTCGAGCTATATGAGGTACGGTGCTAGGATCCGGTGGTGAGACGAGGACCGAGCGCGTCTGAGAGGTGAAGAGTGTTTTAGAGAGGCGGATGAGGTGGGAGTCTGGATCTTTAGGTGAGATGTTGTGTCATCCCCGTGCATCGAAATCGTGTTATTTATCTAGACCGTTTGAATTAGACTCCACCGGAAAGTGGGGTGACTTTTGCGCTCGGCGTCCGGCATGAGGTCATAACCACGTGGCTACGGCTTGATTCATTCAGGTTGAAATTGTTGGGAGAAATTTGTGTAGACCAGGAGCAGCCGCACGCATACAACAAGAGATGAAGAGTCAGAGCGGCTGTTTGATTAATACAGTACATCACACGTAGCTTGCAGAAAAATTATTCGTATAGTCCAAGTATACATAGGTACATACAAACTATAGGCATGGCTCATAATACTCATTCAACCGAATGTCCTATCTGAGGCAACAGAAACCCTCGAGGCCTGTGCCCAAGAGCCACGAGCGCTATCACTATGCTGCTCTTGGCTCGATCGATTCATCCCAGGCTCAAAGCTCCCGCTCGACGGCGTTTTCAAGTGTTCCTGCATCTCGATTCTCTCGGCGTCTCTTCCGCTTCCACTTCCACTGCTAGCGTGTGTGGCAGTCGTTGTCAAAGCCGTAGAGCTCCCAACCGGCCGGAAGGGCAAGTCCCAGTTCCAAGCGGCAGCCACCGGAGTTGGAGAGGTGACAGAAACGTCCGATCCGGCGTGTGCCGGCCTACCCCGTTCACCCGTGCCGCACTCTAACGCATTACCTGCCTCAGCCGAGGTCGGCCTAGCATTTGACTGACGAGGAGATCTCGGGGGTGGTGGTAAACCCACGCTTCTACGCCGCTCAACTTGCGGCTCCCCACTGAATGACGGGCGCCGGGCAGCCCCTGGTACAGCGAGACGTCGGTCGCGTTCCTGAGGCGAAATAATCGGGAGGCCCATTGTCCGCGCATGTTCTGAGGGGACCTGAGCACCAAACACGGCACCAAACCCGTCGTTGACCACGATAAGCGGCTGGTTCGACCTCGAAGCACGATGAGAACCCAGCAAAGCACGGCCTCCAGAATGAGAGATTGTACTATCAAATCCCTGAGAGGACATGTCGCCCGCTGTGGAATAAAAGTCAATTCGACGAGTATTCGTAATGGGTGTTGTAGGAGCGGAATTTTCTGCCGTGTACGGTAGAGCTGGTAGCGCCAATGAAGGTGCGTGTCCAAACTGCCTTCCATGAGAGCGGGGCATAGTCGTTCCCGGTCCTTGCTCCAGGTCTGGGCTGGTTGCGATCTCGCCATGATGAAAGTCGGCTGCGTGTTTGGCCCCTAGTAAATCAGGTGGATCCGAAATAGATGTCGAGTCGCGTCCTCCAGCTGAAGATGAAGCCCTATGTACTTTTCGATCGTCGCGAGCCCCTGGAGTGGTCGTAGATATTACAAACTGTCTATCGGTCGCAGTGGCAGGCCCGGATGAGTTCGAGAGCGTTGCTGCTTCGTTAGATGAGCGAGGCGTGAAAGCAGGCTCTTTTCCAACTAAGCAGCAAGCCCAGTATCTCCAGATATACATCAAGTCATGTTGTGTTCCAAATATGACGAAGAGAACAAATGGTGCCAATGCTAATGATGTTTTCAGCACGTTAGCTCCTAAGGGAACGGCATTGACTCACCAGCCCAATACAGATGAAATCTAAACACACCGCGCAACTGGTCATCCTGCAGAGAGATTTCGCACAGTAATAGTATGGCCATGACAAATATCTGAAGCACAATGGCTGCAAATCGAAATGCAAGCGAAATGTTGACAGACTGAGTGGCTGCGGTACGATCACGAATGTATATGCCAGCAATCATGAATAGAGTGACCAGTACCAGCACCATCGATACCAGCAGCGGAAGTCCGAGAACAATACCAGAGACTAACAGAGACTTCAGCTCATGCGCACATTTCAATAGGTCAACCGAACTAACCGAATTGGTACTTGACGTCGTCTATGTTGCAGTATGTCTACAAAGTCTGTAAGCAGATGCTATAAGCGCACAGCGAGGAAACAAAAAGTCACGTTTGAATAATATATGGATGGGTAGCCAACGCGATGCGTCCGTATAAGAGTTTCGATGGCTGCAACAACGATTGGAACCGCCCAGACAAATGGACCAACACATAGCGCCGTAGTTGTTGGGTCCCAGAGCCACCGAAACGATCGCCAAGTCCTTGGAGACGAGTTAAACTTGGGATTTCTCGACTTGACCACCACCGCAAAAAGCGACTAGGAGCGGGAATCACATGGAAGATCAGCTCTCATTATCCACATGCTCCGAAAAATGGCGACCCTTACAAGTGTAAATGAAACAGTCAACGCAGAGCCTACAGCGCCAAATATGTACAGTCTGGTGCGATGTGAGCTATAGCCCCATAAGAAATCAAGAGGATACATACAATATAGCATCGGCGGCACAAAAATGAGCCAGAGGAGTATGTTGCTGATCAAGTGGGCGTTGGGCGGGAAGTATAGGCAAGTGTTCGCGCAGCGGGTTATGAAGTGGGTAGTGCAGTAAAGAACAGACAGCCATCGGTATCGATTGCAACAGTATTACGCCAACAACAGGGTGCCATCGTATACTATAAAGGCTGAAATGAAAATTCGATCAGCGAGACAACTACACTCTAAACACTAGACTACTTACTAGGTCGTGACCAACAGGAGAAAAACAAGACCTGTGCGAGGAGCAGACCCACAGAGCCCCGCCACGTCAGAGACCGTTCTCCATACTCAGGGCCAAAATTGACGTACCAATAGATATCCCAGACAAAGTGACAATAGATATCTGATAGAGCAGCATAGAACCAGTACTTCCACACTACCGACGAGATAACCTGCTCCCACACATACGGACTGCAACACCTCTACTACTCGCACGATGAGCGGCTGCACTTCCGAGCGGGTCACAACAAAGATGAGGTTGGAAGAGGAATCAACCTTGGACATCCATATGGTTCGCTGCCCTATATCTCTCGGCAGAACCGATCTGTTTACGGTCATCTCCTTCTCCACATCAATCCAAATATCTTCCGTCGATTCTCCTTCCGGAGTAGGGTCATACGAGCGGATCGAAGCGTGGCGGACTTGCCGTTTTGAAACGTGATTGTATCATATCAGGCAGTTGAGAGCCGAGACAGAACGATTCTTACATGAGGGTCATGCGGGAAATGAATTGCGTAGCGTGGTGGTTGTCAAAGACTTCAGCCACAAACAGACCGCGTTTGCGATCGCCAGGACGAATAGCCGCCACAAGGAACGCTGTAGATCGGATGCGACTTGCTGATTGCCTAATCATTGTTGACTGTGGCCGAGTGCACATGCGCCTATCGTTGAGAACGTCCAAGCGCATATAATTGTCGATGGCGAGGTGAGTCCCTGTCGAGTCGGGTCTGCTGAAAAAAGCAATCAAGGAACACTCTATATGTAAGACTACCATCAAATCGATGATATGGAAGCTGCCGACCTGACATTCCGCACCGTCTAGGCCCGGTGCCCCTGGATAAAAGTCAAATTAAGCTTGCCACATGTCCAACCCATATCAGTTCAGGCAGACGCGTGGCTCTGCATGATTTGCCTATTTTGTCATTGACAAGGGAACAGTTTCTAATTGGCGCCGCAGCAGAGTCCAAGTTCGAAAGCTACCATTCAGGTCAACAGCAAGCAGCGACTATACCCTTTCAGCCATAGCAATCAATTGCCCGAGCAGAGCAAGTAAACTCAAACGCAAGTGTTGAAATCCTAAAAATAACTTGGCTAAGATTTACAGGCTTCATACAATTGAAATCAAAAAGGACTGAAGATACAGTTGGAGCGAACGAAAGCAAGGTCAAGTCCAGGGCCATGTTTAATGGCCGACCAGGTTGAGGGAAAAAATCTCGGAAAAGTTGGGAAAATCTGAAGGAATAATCGTCCATGGACTACGGAATTGCCATGATCACTCCGACGACCATAGATGTGCCAAGGAAAAGCCCTACATTAATTCAACTTGGTTAAACTCCGAAAAGCCTCCACTAGTTCGATAGAATACACTTACATATGGCCACTCGCAAGCCAACCAGTGCTTGCAGTTTCCTATTCCCGCCCCACAAATGTTAGTGGTAAGTCTTCTAAAAGCTAGATGTATGATAACATACCGGATCCGGGTGTCTTCGACGGGAATCGTGTCAACAGCTGTACCCGTAAGCCTGACGAGATGCTTCACAAATTCTATTGAGGCGACCCGCCTATGTCGAATTGGTCTACCACCAACGGAATCACTCGAAATAGAATACTCTCCTGACTGGTTCTTCCGCAATTTACGCGACAAGCGTCTGTCGTCGGTGGCGGCGCCCAGTGACAAGTCCGATGAGAGCCTTCCCTTTTCAGCCATAGAGTCTGGCTGATCGATACCGTTGTTGGGTGTGCCCTTCCACGTGAATCGGCTAATTCGAGATAGTAGTGCGTGTGGGGGTTGTGGCGGCTTCGAACGGGCATCCTCCAGACTGATGTCTGTATCAACAGGCTTATTGGTAGATATAGGCGGTGACAGTGTCTCAGACGACCTATGTTCGCGAGTCCCACGCATAGCAAGCCAAAAGCAAAGTCCAGTACGAGAACCAATGGCATACCCAATAGCTAATACCCAAAGTGGTAGCGCGAGTAGCCTGGCTACACGACCTGTCCGGTACATGATTAAGAACACCTCGAGCACAAGCGCGGCCGCAGCCGCAATACAGGCTATGATCAACCGCCCGCGAGATGTAGTGGCGGACAGGTTTGAAACTGCGCGATCCAAGAATTGGGGGAGGATTTCAGTGGTCATGTACGAATGAACATTGGAGGCGACCGGATCGAGGGCCGAAGGATGTGTTGTGAGTTTGGCTTGGGACAGCGCTTGATGGAGTATGTTTGGAGATATCAAGGAAGTGATGGGACTCAGGGAGTGTGGCTGAAGGTACAAGTCGATTATGTTTTGCAGCTCGTGGCGCATTGACTGAGATTCTGGGTCATGGTGAGGATATGAATGCATATCATTAGCCTTTGCGGCTTGCGGGCGAGCTAGCTGAGGGGTCGACGGGAGGTGCGCAAAAGTCGATTGAATCTCAGCTGCTTTGTTTGCAAGTGACAAGGACTGTTGCATAGTTGATGGGCGAGGAGCCTGCTTCTCGGGTGGGAGAGCAAAAAACGCGGCTCGGAAACTACAAATGTATCAGTTAAAATCAATTGCCTCCGAAAACATTATCATTCACAGACCTATTGTATGTCAAAAGGAATTCCAGCGCCCTCATTGCCACAATGTTTGGCTCTTCATCTCGCAAAAATGCTCTAAGATCTTCAACGCGGATCGGGTTCTTAGTTCGGCCAGCAAGAATAGTGTCGAGCGAAATCAATGGTTCGTCGTCGGGCCCCGCGAGCGGCGTTGCACGGGTTGGCAGAGCCCAATTCGGTAACCGAAGCCAATCAAGCTTCGACTTTGATTTGGCGATTTCAGGTTGGCTGTGAGCGCTGAGAGAATTCGAGTCGATCGAACTCGTTGGCGCCAAAGGATACAACGCAGACCAAGCAGCAGGGCCTCGGCAGCATGAGCAATTGGATCCGTGCTTTACAAAAGCCATGCCGATAGGGTGAAAACACACGATAGCCGAAGCGGGCAATCCAGGCCGAAGAATGAATAACAAGTCGTCGCCAGTGCCTGCTGACGACAAGATACGGTGGCAAACCTGGCCAGAGAACTAGACCTTGAGAAATAAGGGCAGGCTGCTACCAGTAGACAACCTAGTCAACGAGGGCGGAAACATGATGCGAAAGAGCCCCAAGTAGTTTTATAAGTTCCGCAGCGCCTGAAGACACTAATAGATGCCTTGGTTACCGGCAGAATTGACTTGCAGATGAGTTTCCAAATGAAAGAAAACGACAACGCTTCTAGCACAGCCGCACATCGCCGCCAAATGCCGAGCTGATCAAAGTCAAAAAAATGAGATGAAAGATAATTGTATGTCAGACGTTTAGTAGCTTCCTGAGTAGCTTCCTGGCAGAGTCACTCGTCCTCGGTGCTGAAATATGAGGTGAATAACCTATAAAAGTAAACGACCGGAGCCACTGCACTGAATTTCTTCCAAAAGTAGGCATTTAGAGATCATATTCTAAGCACACGACTTCAGTCCTAGATACCAAAGCCTAGACGACGGCGTAGATAATCGGCAGTTCTCGAGCTAATTGATCCGATGTATTATCCTTTGTGGACATAAATGTATAACAGCAATAGAAAGCGTATAGTGTCTGAAAAATGTATGGTCTAACAACCATCACTAGTTTCCGATACCTAAAACCTCAACAAGAGTGTCATCCTCCAAGTCCGCCTCCGCGACCGTCGATTCCATATCCAAATCATCCCCTTCAAACTGCAGCCGAACACCCTGCATCCCAACTCGCCCCGTCTTGTTAAGAAAAGCCGCGATGACACTCTCAATTGTTGAGTTGCTCAGCACGCGCAGGGTCTGCGGATGGTTGTCCTTTGGTCCTGTCCGTAAGTGGAGAGTGATCTTGTTCGCTACTGCGGCGGGAGAATCTTCTCGCGAGTTAGTTGCGACCTCGTCATCGGCATCATTGCCAGTTGGAGCAGAGGAAGGATCCTGATGTCGCTCTTCATAGTATTGGTGGGTCGCTAGTGTCATGGCCTCTACAACAAAGGATCCATGTGAGGATGAGGTCATGCATACAAGAACTGAATGCAACCCACGGATCTCTAGCTTCTTCCCTAAAAAAAGCGAACCCGGAGTACCACCATCATAAAGCCTGTTGCCTTTACCCCAGAGGATAGGCTGACATGTCATTGGTAGCCCAGTGAGCATTCGTCTAACCTCCACAAATGGTTTATTCTACAGTGCCAACATTTAGTAAGGGCAAACAAGCATTGTACTGGTGCTCACCTCTGGCACTTCAAATGTCCATGAACGGGGTTCCTTTTCAAAGTACTGCGGTTGTTCAGGATGGGGTATCCACTTTATATGCAACTCTAAGGTGCGATTGTCGGACGACTCCGGCGCTGCAGATGTCGCCCGTGCGTTCCTTTGAATGGCAGCAAGCTCAGGAAGGAGCTCGATGACATCTTGAGATTCGCCTTCAGGGGTGAGCTCACGCTCATCCTCATAATAAAGTTTGCTATTCGGTTTGCGATAAATCAGTCTTCTAGAGAGCATTTAGTCTAAATTTACCTAAGTACCGCCCGCGCTTGGCTGCTAGCCTGATATCTTATGTCATCCGGGGGAGGCGTGATAGAGCGCTCTCGGAGCTTGGGTTTCGGAAGAGGCTGGGACGGGACTTGAGAGACATCATCATCCAGAATTTCCGGCCCAGAGCTGTCACTGTCCGATTCCAAAGGTACAGAAGAGACCTCCCTGGATGAAATCAAGGTTAATACAGATAAACCCGCAAGTCTGTTTGCCCTCTGACCTCGTTCGATACGTCCAAGATGGGAGAGGTTTGGAACGACCACCTTGTTTCTTCCGGCGCCTTTTCGATTCAGGAGACTCCTCGGAGTCGTTATTGTTGAAGTATGTAACATCCTGTGTTCCTTGTGCTGGAGAATGTGCTCGTGATTGTTCTAGTTCACGAGGCGGTAACTGTCAAGTTAGCGATGAGCCCTTGGGTTCTTGGCTCCTCCAACCCGACATTGCTTACTTTGCTGAGAATACGTGGCAGCGAAACGATTGGGATCGTGTCTCATAAAAATATCATCATCATTGTCGGTGGCATCAGATGATTTGACCGGTGTGTTCGAGTCTGCAGATGTCGCGGATGTCGAGGAAACGGGCGCGTTGGGCAGAGTCTTTGGTTTAGGACGAGGTCTTGGGCGCGGCCGAGAAGCAGAAGACATATGAAGCTGCAGTATATGTATATCGATTCGACTGTAGATATTTTAGAAAAACTACCAGCTGTATTGAGTTTGCTAGACAGGCTTGGCGCGTGGTGGTGGGCTGAGAGAGGCAAGGAAGCGCTCACCGCCCCGATCTGATGACTAATCAAGCTACGCTGGAAACTCAATTCCTGGCCACCACGCGAGCCTCCTAGCTCAGACTCAACCTTTGTGGAAGTCGCCATATTGATTCGATCTTCTTACTTGGCTCATTCGGGCCTTTCACTAAAATACCTGATATCTGAAGCTAGCTGGAATGGAAAACTCGCTTATGTTACCTGGGGACAAACTTCCAAGCTCAGCTCTAAAAGGAAGCAATATAAAGCTTGGCCCTGGTCTTCAGCAAACTCAGTTTGGCGGCTTGAAGGATAATGTAACAATCACTTCAGTCAGCCCTGGTATTCTTCAACATGCAACAAAAGGGAATAAGTGGTGGATTGATCGACGAGCAGCCAGGGTGAGTTTCCTGCATCTTTACATCACTGCTCTAAACTAAAGAACAGAACTAGTACTCTCCTGCTGCCCAAGAATCTGTGGTAGGCTATATCACGCATCGTACACAAGATATGTATCGTGTCGATATTGGTTCTGCCCACTCAGCCACACTAGACGCTCTTGCATTCGAGGGGGCAACCAAAAGGAATAAACCCAATCTAAAGGTATGTAAAAACTCCCTCGAAAGACTGGCTTGTTAAACTCGAAGACAGGTTGGAACGGTTGTTTACGCAAGGGTCTCGCTTGCACACAAAGACATGGAGCCTGAGCTAGAATGTTTTGATGCATCTACCCGAAAAGCTGATGGGTTCGGCGAATTGAAAGGAGGATTCGTTGTTACCTGCAATCTTGAAACCTGTCGCGCGTGAGTGCTCAACAGTTCCTTAATCACTAGGCTGCTATTGACACATACGCTCAGCCTCCTCGACCGGAATCACTATCTATTGCCGTTGATCGGCGCTCGTGTACCCCTTGAGATCGCAATTGGAGTCAACGGACGTGTGTGGATATCCTCTGATACACCCCACAATACCGTCGTGGTATCACGCTGCATACAATCCCTGGACGAGCGTGATGCGGGTGAAACTGTGATGCGTAGTTTCATTAATGACATTTTGTCTTCGCGTTGATACGCGAGTGGTTACAGTAGACGAAGCAAGCCTCAAAGAACGCAAAAGATATTAATGCTGCCCAGCCCATGTAGGAAGCAGAGAGTAGAAGTTACAAGATGTAGGTACAGATGGCTTCGTGAGATGATAGCAGACCACTACAATATTATGAGAATACAGATATTTTATAGCAGCCCAAACAGAGTTCGACGAGCTTGTTGAAAAACATAAAACATCTTTGGATACATGCGCAGCACAAAAGAACGACAGTCGGATACACAACAAACAAAAACGCCAGACTTTAACAGCATACAGAATCAGTAGGCTTTACTCGGTCGCGAGGCTGCTGGCCGCGGGGGAGTCGGGTAACCCCCAGTCACGGGCGAAATAACAGCCAGCCCGGGTGGCTTGGCGTCCAACGAGTCGGTCGAGGGCGCATGACTCGGGTCTGGGAAAACGATGCGCCGGGTTTCAGGCGGGAATCCACCGTCCGAGCCTCGACGACCAGCTTGGGGCCACCGTGGTACGCTCAGCGACCATTTACCAGGCGAAGGCTGGGGTTCGTAGTGAGTTTGCTTCTCGATGTCGGGAACAGGCGCCGAAGTTGCAACCGCAGGGCCGGAGGATTTGTTCCCTGCCTTTCGACGTTGCAAATAGAAGTAGATACCGTAGCCCAGCACTCCACTGAGTGGGATAGCGACTATGTGATGTCGGATAAGCATTTGGTGGTTGTCCAACTGATATTACAGACTTACACAAAATGATGGCATACACCCAAGAAGGTATAGGCTTGATCGAGCTGTCAGCCTGAGTGTAGGGCATGTTCTTGCTAAGTTCGGCGTCCATTGTAAATTGTTGACTAGGATATGTAAACCGTTAACTAATCTGCATGACCGCCATGCTTAAACTAATGCTCACGGCTTGAGGGAAATATGAGAGGTAGTTCTTTCGCAAACTATAGAATGGCACTACACGAACAAGACCGACTATAGTCCAGCTACTCGATCTGAGTACAAGAGGTAAGGAGAAAAAGAATGAGGGATAGAAGGGGAGGTTGGAGAGGACCCGCTTCTGGCCCACATTTATGTATCCGCGTTGTTGTGGATGATAGGTTGACACCCGCTCGGACCAACATAGCCCATAGAAACTGAGTTTGGGCTGATGCGAGTATTTCCATTAGCCGTTCCCAAGTTTGGTCCGCGTCACAATGCACGTTGGCAAGTGGCGGATGTTTGGGCGCTACCGACCTTTGTCCGCCAAGCACCAAGGATTTTGTACACGTGACCCGCTCTATATATGCTCCCGGTGCTGTGTGCAGCCAAAAGCAGCCCCCGGAGCTCTCGCGGGACTTCCGGTGGTGGAGCAACAACGGAACTGAAAAGCCAACTCTCGTCGCACGTCGGCAAGTTTCAGCACACACAGCTGTGCCGGCGACAAGGGGGCCAAAGCCCCCTAAGTTAGGGGGTTACCTCCGTTTCAGGTCAACTCCTAAACGTTTCTCAGAATTGTGATTGTAACGGCCTCCATCCAACTTGTGCCTACACTCATTCAATTGTCTGTCAATAATGTCTAGCCCATCGTTAGGCTGTGCGCCTCTGCACCAGTCGACGAGCATCACGTCTGCTCTCAATATCCCCCAATCTGGAGTACGCCGCCGTGTATCTGGTTCGCACCCGACTCCAGGTACCGAAGGAGACAGGTATGAGAACCCGTTCGATGACGCTAACAAGGCTGTTCCTCAGCAAAAGCTGCCAGCTCTGGGTCGCGAGTTGTTTTCGGAGGAAGAGGATGTTGGTGGTGTGCGCGCACCACCCCCTGCGGTGCTCAACCAAGATCGACCCCTCCCGCCTGTTCCTGCTGTTCCTAGCACACATGGAGACCCAATTACTCGTCTGCCTACGCCCAACTTTGCCGAAGCTCCCAAGAACGCTGGGCGTATGGATGACACCGACATGTTTGGATTGCTCTCCAAATTTACCCAGCCGTTTCGAATGCTGAAGGCGCAGTCCAAGATGGGGAGTGGCGTGAGTGGAAAGGTCGATAACGAGGAGCGCGGAACATCTTTGGAGGGAAATACAGCTGGCTCCTTGGATAACTCCAAGAACCATTCGACGGATCCTAGCCTGGTACCACCCCCTGCGATATTCCTTCGAGATTCAATTCCGAACACCCAGAACCCCTCGCTGCCCCCCGATACAGCAAGCATCAGGCTCGTCAAAGACCCCTCGGACACGAAGAGCAAGGACCATGGCGGCGAATCTGACGAAGAACCTCTTCTGGATCGCGAGCCGCCTCGTTCTCCAACCCTGCTCGCAACAATCCACCGAGCAACCGACAGGTTCACGCGCCGATTCCCTGTAAGCATGTCATATCGCAAGGCTACTGGCAAGGGGGGTGAAGAGGACGATCGACATTTGTTGGCGTTGCTCGGGTACGGAGAGACAGGGGCTGTGGTCGAGTGGCCGAACGCATGGACGCCTGAGAAATGGTCGTTGTTGTTTTCGGTTTGTTCGGTGAGCAAGGCGGAAAGAGTGTCGCTGACCGGTCAAGCTGAGAAGAGACTCTTTAGGTGTTCATCTACGGACTGGTTGGGCTCGTGCTCGTCTTGTTAACTTGGTTCGGAGGTAAGTTATCCAGCAAGACATCCAATTATTGCGCTAACAATAGAATATACAGTCTGGCACAATTCCATAATCACCCGTATAACCGACTATGACATCCTCGTCAGTACGTCCTTTGATCTGTGCCACACAAAAGACCAACCACTCACCTTTCATCCAACCCAGCAATAACAAGCGCCTCGCTCGTCCTCCTAGGCACATCCATCTTTGGAATATGTGGAACCTTGCTCAACAGTCGTCCGCTCCTCGCCATCTACTGTGTTCTCCTCTGGCCAAGTTTTGTTGGAATGCTCGTCATTGGATACTCTGCATATCGTCGCGCTACGTTTTCGCTGCCTAACAAGTTGGATCAGGCTTGGAGTCAGAAATGGGGAGATGAGGATCGGATGATCCTGCAGTACTCTGTTAGTACTTTATTTGTCTCTACTACAAATAACTCACTTTAATATTCCAATTCAGCTCCACTGCTGTGGATACTGGTCCCCAGAGCATGAAGCGGCCGCCTCACCACTATGTTACCCTCGTACAATGCTTCAAGGTTGCAAAGCCCGCCTGCTCCGCTTCGAACGCGCGAACCTAAAGCGGTACTACACCTGGGTCTTCTCGCTCGTCCCGCTCCACGTTTTAAACATTGTAACCGCCATCCTATGCTCGAACCACGTAAACCGGTAAGCCCTGCCTTGTGTCTACCCGGGATAAATCATCAGTCTAAGCATGTGAATGAAGACTGTTCGGAAAGGGGCTCACCCCATGGAAATACCGTCTAAGCATTGCAGACGTCCGAGCCAACGCTCTGAGCGTGCTCGAGACGTACCGGGATACGTTGATTCCACCGCAGCCGAACCGTGTGTATGCGCTGCGCTCACGACAGAGGAAGGATGGAACAAGTCGGAGTCCGAGGGTTCCGCAAGGGAATGAAGAATGGTCGGGTAGAATGCCTTATGAGGAGAGCGTTGGGAGTATGTTTGGCTTTCGCGGGAAGGTGGGAGAGAATGAAGATATGAAGTATTAGTGTGTCTGTAAGATAAGGCATGCCATGAACGAATAGATAGAAGAATATGACTGTGAACGGCTTAGAGGCGGACGAGAACAAAACATGGTAAAACATCATTAGGCATTAAGTAGAACGTGCACACCAGGTGTATAAAGATCCGAAGAACAATAGTGTTAGGTTGTGCTACAGCGTCACAGAATAAATCAAACCAAGAGAACTGGTCTAGCCTCAGTCTAGGGAAGGCTGCTCAACCGCGATACCGTATGCCGCTTGAGCAGGCTGGGTCGTCCCGTCTGGGGTGAAGAAGTCGCGCATCGTCAGTGGACGGAGTTTGAATCCCTATATAGCCATAATTTGGGTTAATTAGAGGGGAAAGAACACGGAAGATAGTGCGTGGACGCACCTCGGCTTGCGCTCTCCTCATGTCCTCGTGCGACCCGCCGTTGGCGCGCATGTACTCCCGGACTGGAACCATAGCAGCATTCCGACATGTTTCCTTTAGATCGCTACCTGATAGACCGTCTGTGCGTCTCGCGAGTTCGTGGATTGAGAAGCTCGGATCGAGGTTTGCGGATTTGAGCATCTGTTGTAGGGTTGTTAGACGAGACTCGAGAGAAAATCAAGGTGGAATGAAAGACTTGCCAAATTCAGGATTTTTGTCCGTTGTTCAATATCTGGAAGTCGAACTGCGAATCGTTTGGGCATACGCCTCAGGATTGCTTGATCGATATCGTTCGGTCGGTTCGTAGCACCTAGAACCAGTATCCTCGTATCCTCTCCAGAAGCCAGTCCATCCCATAGCCTTTATATATGTCATTAATCTTGTTCCTATGGGCCGAATGAACAAACTCACGTCATAAATTCGGCCTTCATCATTCCTGTCACTTCATGATCTCCTCTTCCCCTCTCGCCCAAGAACGAGTCGATCTCGTCGATGAATATGATACTGGGCTGCATCTTTCGTGCGAGACTGAAGAGACCGGCGACGAGTTTGTTGGATTCGCCGTACCATTTGTTGCTCAGGACTGAGACGGCGATGTTTATGAATGTTGCACCGGATTCTTTTGCGAGAGCTGGGTAGAAAGGGTTAGAGAGGATGAGTCAGATGACGAAGAGGGAGAGGGAAGGAATAAGAATTGAGGATTGTGTTGGTTGATTAGACGTACCCTTTGCGAGCATAGTCTTTCCGCACCCTGGAGGACCGTAGAGTAGTACACCCTTTGGTGCTCCCAACAGTCCGGCATTCGTGGCGAAGAGTTCGGGGTAGCACAGAGGATAGATCACAGACTCGCGCAGGGAGGAGACAATATGTTCTAGGCCGCCGATATCTAATGATTCCAATTATGAGTGAATGCAGAGAGCACAAAGGGGAAATGCGGACCGTCGAATTTCGTGATAATGTCGCTGGGGTGGATAACCTCGGCCGCAATAATTTCTGTAAAATGTGTGGTATAAGCGCAGGTAGAGCCGTTGATCAGATATGCGTACCTTCATGCTCTGTGAGTTCTAGCTCCTTGACACCCAGCCTATCCAGGACGCGTGCGCTTTTCGCCTTGGCAGCTTTGCGTTTCTCCGCGCTGGGATCGAGTGACGACATTACATACTGGATATGATGTGAGCTAGAGGTGGGTTACTTGATTATAGCACTCACTTTGAACGCATAATACAAAGCAATCTAACAACGAGTTTAGCACACGCGCAGACACGGCACAGTCTCGCTCACATTGGATACAGCAAACATGGCAACTGCAGCAACAGTTAGACTAGACCATAGCAGTAAATATATTTAATACTCACCATCGACCGCAATTTTCCTTACATCTCGTGGGGCACCCATGGCGGCAAAAAGTACAGTGGTGGAGGGAAGAAAATACGTGTGATACAAGGGTGGGAGGCCAACACGTGATTTGGTCGTTGCGAATTTCAATTGATCGCTCGCCTTGCGGCGTTGCATCATCTCTGTCTCTCCGCTCGACCACCACGGCCCCTATCTGTTTGTCTAGACTGCTCTGCTAGGCAACCCCCCGAAAAAAAGGCAAACACCAAATTTAATTTGCTAGGATGGCTTCTCGGCGCCCCCAGGATGCCCAGTCGTCAGCGTCTTCGTTTTACGGCCGGCCATCGTCAGTTGCGAACATGGACAATATGGCTCATCAACCCCAGTCCCAAAACACACCAAAAGACAGCCGCCGCGATTCTGCTTCCTCATTTTTCCGCCCAGATGAGTATGGCGCTGCCAATGGACTCGAATACAACGACACAGCCAACCGGCGCGGAGGCGGGTACGACCGGACTTCGTACTTTGGCTTGGACGGCCCCAAGGGTGACATTGGCACCAGGGGAGGAAAGGACGAGGAAAACGCCGAGTGGGATGTTTATGCCGATTTCAACAATGCCGGACCAAAGTACGCTGGGCCGTTTATTCAGGACAACGGGTGAGTGTCCATTTGACTTGGTATTCTCAGTATCTGAATACAGCTAATTTACTTTGACAGATACCGTGCCATTCGAGATCCTGCAGCTTCTGAAGCCGGAACCAACGCCGGCGCAAACCAGGTTGAGCTTGTGACAGTCCCCGCCCTTGGTGCCGAATGGAAAGCGTCCGAGCTTCGCGACATGACCAAGGCGGGTCGTGCTGAAGCAAAAGCAGACGAACGGCGCAAAAAGTGGCGAGAGTTTAACCGAGACCAGCGGGGACTGTTTGGAAGGCGATGGGCGACGAGAAAGACACTTGTCATTGGAGCGTTTATCACAGTTTCTATGTGAGTTGGTGCTCCTGGCTTTTGCGGGACGATGGAAACTGAACGGGTGGCTTGGAACTTGCAGCATTGGAATCCTGTTGGCGATCCTAATCCCTCGCGTACCCGGATTTGGCTTCCTAGGCGACGCACCACTCTCAGCTCCAGCCGATGGTGGAAATCCCCAATTCTTGCGCTCACCAGCCAACTTTTCGTTTGAAGCTCTCGTCGAATTGCAAGGTCTGCTTTCTCCCTCACTTCTCATGAACCCTGATTCTGATTTTTCCCACTTCTAGTCAATACGAACAGCCAGGTCGTACTGCCACTCCATTTCAACAACATCAAAGCTAGTGTCTACGACGTTACGACCTCGCGTTTGGTTGGAACTGGAAATCTAGGAGGGTATAGTGTACCCCCCAAGTCGTTTGCTGAGATTAAGATGCCGGTCACTTTCTCGTACGAGGCATCAAATTCGTCGGATATTACTTGTGCGTTGGTGGCTCTGTTAACAGCATCGCTTGAGACTGATCTAGTGTTTTAGGGAACAACTTTTACAATGCATGCAAGAACAAGTCGCAAGTTACTGGCGGGCAGCGACCTGGTGCGTTTCCTGGGTGCATTTCCATATCTGTTCTGACCGATTAACCAACACGTTTGACAGGTCTCCAACTACGCCTCGTCCTCGAGCTCTCGATCGCAGGTCTGATCAACAAGCCAACGGCTGGTACCCAGATCTCGGACGCAAACTGCCCGGTCGAGCTCGCTTCCAACGCTGGTTAAGTCCCAAGCCGGTTTTGTTATTTCTCTAGGCTTTGTTCGCATAGACGCTTTAGCATCCCGCATATTGTTGGACAGATATTACACTACTCTTCTCTGTATACGCATCACGGACCTTTTTCTGGCTTTTCTGGTTTGCCTTGACGCTCGTTACTTACTCGTAATCTACTAGCTTGAACTTTCGTTTGTTTTGTTTTGCTGTCAATGGGAGTTTCTTTTCAAAATTGACACTTTGCCGTGAGCGAATGGGTGTGGATAGATGTACAACAAAAACCCAGGTGTTCCACAAAGTGTAAGCTATGTACTCCGAAATCCAAAGTCCAATGTCCCATCCAAGAAACCCCGCTCCTGCGCTTTAGGCCCTAATCACCGCATTCTCCGGGCGAGCCAAGCTAACTCTTCCACCTCCTCGCTCACTCATCCCTTGCCCCTCGAGTTGAGACAACGCAGCCTCGAGGTCCAAGCTTCGACGCACGTCCTGCCTGAGTTCGTCTTCGCCATAGCTTACGGGCCTACTCCAATCGTCTCTCGGACGGCCGAGTGCATCTCGGACTGTGCCTTGGGATGATGGTCTGGAGTTGGAGTTGGGGTGTCGTTGAGAGGATGAAGAAGAGGAGGAGCGATTAAGGTGAGCGGAGAGAAGTAGAGTGCTCCCGCGTGTGTTGCCGTATTCTGGAGGTGGAGGAGCAGCAATGATAGTATCCTAGACGACAGTCCTATTAATATATCAAGCCTTGCGCGTAACTAATTTGGCACACACCTCAACATCTCCCGTCCCTCTGACTCCTAGAGCGGCGGCATACGTCGGCAACGGTGGTCTGTTCCACGGCGCAAATGACATTACACCACCACTTCCTCCACCAGTAGAAGCAGCCAACATCTCGTCAGGATGCAAGAACGCGTACCGCTCGGCTCGGAGTCTGTACACTGCTCGTTCGAGCATAAGGAGTTGGAACAGAACTGCTGCACCAAATGCTACGTGCACAAAGACGAGTGAAGAATCTGTCATCTGGCTAACTTGTTGTTGAGATGGCATAGAGACCGGGGTTGTCGAGTTTCCCGGACCCGAGGGAGAAGGATCGACAGGGAGAGGTGGGGCAGAGGTGGAACTTGCGTTCCAGGCATTCATGCGGATGACGGTGATAACCCATCCAATGATTGAGGCTATCAAGGTTGATGCGAGGAGAAAAACGCGAAGGACGGTGCTAGAGCGTATACCGTTTATTTTAGGGAGCGGACGGGGTTTACGGAGGAATTGTTTAAAGACTGAGGACTGGGATTGGGAATCGAGACTTGTAGACGAGGCGTTGGGTGCAGCAGGTGCTGGCGCCTCGGGAGAAGGGGTGGGTGCTCGGTCAGCTGGGTGACGAGCTGGGAGATCAGCCTCGTCTGTCGCCTGCTCTAGAGTCGATGTGGTGGTTTCAGGTGGAGTCCATCCAAATTCGCCTTGCTTCTTGGGCAGCGGTCCAGCCTGGTTCGTTGGTTGCGCGACAAGCGTCTCGTCTGATGGCCGTCCCTCTGCAGAGCCTCGACTACTTCCTGCCACCGATTCATTGTTCGCCATACTAGACTAGTTTAAAAAGAAAGACTGGGACGTCTTGCGCCAGGCAAGTTGTACTAGAGAATCAGACCAGTCTGAGAAGAGTGAAAAGCAGACACCTGGCCGTCAACGTGCATCAAGCTATGGTCGTCGACAAGGTCCGGATGCTCCGGGCCTGTTGCACAATTAGAACTCTGAGCGTCGTCAAGTTGACAATAATTGGAGATATTGTTATCACGTGGCTAGGAACATTCTGATCCGCCACTGCCACCGCGCCACCGCGTTTCTCTTTCTACGTCATTCTCACGCGCTTGGCGTGGAGCCGAATTCCCTCTTGCCGAAGTCAAACCTTTATCGGACCGCGCGGCGCGTGTGTATAAGATGCTGTTGAATAACCGTCTCTTACGTTGTGTCTGAATTTCTCCCCCCCCCCCCCTTCTCCTCTTTTCATTCCCTTGTTCCACCATCATGTTGCCGACCTTATCTCTCGCGCTCGGGTTAATGGCGACCTGCCAGGCTAGTGTAGTCCTGCAACGACAAGCTCCCGACAACTCTACTACTCCTGCTCTGAACAAGACTGGGCTAGCTTGGGGTGGCGGTGATGCGGATATGGCCCAGTTCGAGTCGTCAAAGGTCACCTGGTATGCGTCTTCGCGCATTCGTATTTTGACAAGTATTGACTAGTATCTGCATATACAGGTACTATACTTGGGGACCTAACAACAACTGGGTTCAAGGCAAGGATACCCTGGAGTATGTCCCGATGTTCTGGGGTCCAAAGAACCAGGACTCGTTTTCGACCTATGTCAATCCCGAGACGATTGCCTCTCAAGGAATCAAGCATGCTTTGGGCATGAACGAGTAAGTCTGACTTATTCCATAACTGAAATACAACCTAACCATCTATTAGACCCGAACAAGTCGGCCAGTCCAACCTAACCGCGGCAGAAGCTGTCCAATGGTGGCAAACATACCTAGAGCCTTTGCGACAGTACGGTGTCAGTCTTGGTTCGCCTGCGATGTCAGCGGCTACTCGGAGCAAACAGTGGCTGCTTGACTTTGCGACTGCTTGTGCGCCGGTTGGTGGTTGCAATTACGACTTTTTGGCGTTGCGTGAGTGTATTCTCCGGTTTAGAGATGGCCGACAAACTAATAATAGGATCTTTCCAGACTGGTACGGGATTAACACCACGAAATTCATTGATTACTTGGTGTGTATTATTAATTAAGATAGGCCGGACTATGCTAAATCCTTCTTGTTCACAGGAAGATATACATAAAACATTCCCTGACAAACCCATCTGGTTGACCGAGTTTGCATGCCATAACTTTGTGGGTACCACATCCACCTTCGATGACGTATCTCTCACAGAAGTTTCTACATAACAGCAAGACGGAGGTGAACAGTGCACCTACGCTGATGCAGTCGCATTCTTGAACACCACCCAGGCCTGGCTTGATGAGCAAGACTATATCCACCGTTATGCTTGGTTCGGGGCCATGAAGGATCCGGTTATCAACCCTGTGCGCCTTGCCTACTCTGCTTCACAGTAATCAGTTACTGACCCATCTCTATAGGTCAACGCTCTCATGGACCAAAATGGCATCATCAACGACCTTGGCAAGCAATACATTGGAGGGGCAGTTGCACCTGCAAATTCTACGCAAACATCTTCTGGTGGTAGCGTCAAGGTCAACAGCGTGTCATTGGGCAGCTGTCCGATGATTTCCGCGTTGGTTGCCGCAGGCGTTCTTTCTGGTGCTATGCTCCTGTTCGCCTAAACTAATTTCCTTCCCAACCGACTCATATACCCACTCGGCTTACTATTCAAGAACTAATCCCATGTATCAATGTCCCACATCACCATACCATAGTCTCTCGTTAACGAGCTTGTAGATACGATCCAAAGCTTAATACCCATGAAATTCAACTTGACGATGATAGCGATACAACGGCTTCGGCTAGGGCATGTGGTTCTGGTTTTCTGCTGACAATGTCGACATGGATCTGATGTTTTTCGGAAAGAGCACGAGCAGTTGTCGGACCGATGGCTACTATTTTTATGTAAGGCTTTTCATCTATTTGGCTAGGTTGGGTAGGCAGCAATGCTCGGATGGCGAAATGTTTTCGGATAGTGGGGAGAGCGAGTTCTGCACTCGATGGTGCGAAGAACACTACACAAGCTGGTTGGCCTTCTTCAACTATAGCACCAATTTCTTTCGTCAATTCTCAGATAACTTACTAAGACATCCGCACTCACCTTCTTTCATTGCAATCTCGAAATCTTGCTCAAATGTTTTACTCGCGGCAGTTGCATACACTTGTATCGTTTGTAGCCCAATCCCAGTTTTTTCCAGCGCACCCTCAACTCCTCCTGCGTTCTTGTCTCCAATGAGGTAGAGAAGAGGGAGACTAGAACTACAGCGAGACGGGTAGTCGGTGAATATGAATCGGCCGAGGGCTTCGCCTGTTCCCGCCTCTTTTGCGCCAAGTATCAGGTCTGGTAAAGGTAAAAATTTGGATAACTCGGCCGGCGTTTGCGCTCGAAGTTCAAGAAGCTGAGACTGTGTGCGAGGGCCGACGACATAGAAAGGCGTATTATCCCATCTATTTTTCCCTACATGCAGAAACGTCAAAGCGCACCCAACCATGGAGGCGAGACTATATGCTGTACCATGTGCACTCTTCTCCTGAAAGTGCTTAAGCGCATTTCCCCACGCATCAACCGCTCGTCCAGACGTGACGATCACTCCTCCATATTCCTTTCCTCCCCCTCGGTTGATAATTTCCGCAAGTCTGTCCACTTCAGTGTACGAATGAGAAAGCGTCGAGGTGACAGACGAAGCTATGCTTTGCGAAGAGAGTGCTAAGACATATGGATCATCGGAAGAGGATGTATCTGAATCCTGGTTCTTGAGAAGGAAGGTATGGTGGTTGTTCATGAGTGAGGCGTAAGGGATGTGGCACAACTGTTCCTTCTTAAAAGTAAGCAGCTTTAAGCAATCTCTCGGATCCTTGAGGAAACACCTCGTCGCCTAGCTAGCTCAATCGGTAGAGCGTGAGACTCTTAAAACAGTCATCTCAAGGTTGTGGGTTCGACCCCCACGTTGGGCTAATGGTTCATAATTTTTGGATCTCTTATTACATATATGCGCATAAATCACTAGCTAGCTGGGTTTAGTCTTCAGTGCAGCTTTTGCGGAATCTATCCGATGCTCTACTTTACAACACCGTTTTCGTATCTAGAGTATTTGGCCGAGGGTTAGCAAAAATGATAGCTTTTGACCCCCACATAACTCCGTTCGGCCTAGCGATCTCGCAGTGTTCTGAATCTAAGAGGTCACTTTATAGCCACGCTTTTTTTTTTTTAATACAGCATTGCAGAACGCTTCAGCCAGCACCTATTTCCCTAATGGTAAGTCCAATACGTGAACGGAACGTATATTTTGCGACCAGCTGAGAACTAATGAACAAATAGGAAGATTATATGCGTGGTGAGCGCATATGGTGTTTTACCGTATCATACTCAGAAGCCTCATAAATGGTATGAACTAAATCTACGATGGAGGCACAGGTATCCCTTTAGCCATGTTTCCGAACTAGTTCCATACGGATTGCTGCTATCTGCATCATATTTGGCTATCGTTGTCACCTCCCAGATACCTAGTCAAAAACAGAGGCAACACAGTAGGCCGATGTTTTCTCTAAGGTAAGACAGAGAAGAAAACATGTCAGAGTAAAAGGAAGTAAGTCTTTTTTTCATTCGAGTTTTATCCGCCAGAAAACGTGCAGTCCGCGCTGTGAGCATCTGAGTCAGGTCGTGCGGGACTAGAGGCAACCTAAATCTAAGAGTGTGCTGCTGATTCCCTCCAGATAAATACGCATTCGCTATAATTCGCCTTGTGTCAGCATGGAACACGCACAATCTGAATACCTACTGCGGGGCTTTTTTTTTCAATGGTCTAGCTTGGTTGCGCTCAACTTACGCAAGGCTCTGCTGTGGTGGCAGGACAATCATCAGAAAAGGTACGCACGACTATTTATAGTTATGGGCGTTATGCGCAGTGCTATTGTAGGTAATATATGATAGCGCCCATGTATACAAATACCTAACTTGTGTCAGACCTCTCAGAAGTCGAGAGCTTTGACCACCCCCGAAATTTGGCGCACCTTTTCACCCCTATTTTTCTCTACGCTCAGGCATGTCAAATTCCACGCCCCCTCTGCGACAAGTCAGCAAAAAAAGTCGTGGTATTGTCGATGGATATCAAAAGTGGCTGCTGTTTCATACAGGTCTCGCAACTAGCCTTTGTGAGTACAGTTATCCTTCTGGCGAATCAATCATAAACTCATCAACATATCTTATAGGGAGTATGTTCATGTGAGCATTTGGCCAGAACTGGCTCACTAAACTTGATTCATTGAAACGACACATGTAGTATTAGCATAGCTCTCATCATCGTATACCGTGCCTCGTGGCTCTTGCCAGGCGGTATTGAGATTCGCCAGATTCGCGGCGAATACTTCCACTTTCGCGTGCCGCTCAACAAGGGGTTCTTCTGGACTCATCTTGTCTCCGTCATGTCTAGTGGGGTGCTGGCTGCCATACAGTTTATGCCCCGTATCCGAGCACGAGCAATAGGCGTGCATCGTGTCATTGGAAAGGGCACAAACATACTGAGTTTTGTGTCGGCGTTGTCCGCCATTGGCATGGCGCGGGTATCTATGGGCGGTGATCTCGGGACTCAGTCCTCGGTATATCTCCTGGGAGCCATGGTACTATGGTCCATCACAAAATCATGGATGGCTATACGGCGACTACAGATAGACGAGCATCGAGCATGGGTGATTCGTGCGTGGTCGTACCAGGCGCTTGTCCTCACGGATCGAGTGGTGATAGTTGCACTGATTATATACATAACAGTAGCGGGTGGTTTCTATGCGGTAAGCATTATAGAACATAACGAAGCGCCGTATCGCTGAACCAGTATGAACAGACTTTCAGTTGCGATGAGATAGCTTACATCCTGAATGACCAAGAGCTGTATAAAAGCGATTTCCCACAATGCCAAGCTAACTGGACCGGGTTACCAGTCGTGCACGTGTCGATAGAGGCCGACGCCAGTGACCCCGTACTAGGATCCAATGCGGCTGCTCGTCTCCCCTTTGGAGCAAGTTTGTGGATCTCGATATGGATACACATCATTGTGAGTATATGCATGTGAACTGTGCCATCTAAGATACTGACACTATGCTTGGTATAGGACTGAGTATTACTTGTACAAAACTCAGTGGGGATCTGATAATCTACGAGATCTATCAACAAACCGCCAAAATGCAAGGAGAAGAATGGATGAGAAGCGGGTGTCTGATTGATCGTCTGCCCGCCATTCAGTTAGCACGAGTTATAACTATCCTATGGTACGTATGTAGCACATAGCCTTGCTGTACCTAAAAAAGATACCAGTGTGCCAATCTAGTATGTGCGCCGCACAGCTGTAACATTCTATTGCTCTGGAATAATTTGTATCTAACAAAAAACTGGATGAAGCGAATAGCCAAACCACGCCGTTATCGTAGCTCTTTCTTGCTCTCCATCCCCGTAATGCACCACACTATGCTCGAATAGGTCTTCAACGCTACTATTGGCCTAGGCGTTGCATCTGGTATAGTTCGACTACGCTGCCCTTTGCGTCATATCACTTACTCTCACTTCGCTTTCTGCACATCTATCTTTACTGCGGGGGTTCTCTAGTTTCAAGCGCTCCTACGCTTATCTCCCCCTGCCCTCTGGCTGAAAATCTCTAGTAGAGCTGAGCTACATCTTGCCCTTTCCTTGTGCGTACTGTGCCATTTTTGCGGACTGATATCACTGAACTACCTGTGAAGCGCCAGTGTACTCAACCGAGGGTTTGCTCAGGCTACGACAAAATGGTAAAAAGACCAAAAGATGAAGGCAGTCAGCTGGATTCAGATGCGAGAACGAGCTTTATGTAAAGAACCATATACACTTGCGGACAAAACTGACTTGCCAAGCATTGTTCTTGGTGCAGCCCGGAAGTGTATATACCAGGCTCAACCTCAACTTCAACAGGTGGACACTTACTACCCTGACGCTTTCCAGCTTCACCACAATGATACACTGAACTCAGATTCCAATCTGTAGTATTTTTTTGGGCTCTTTCCGTCCGATAAATTCGTGGTGAGCTCAATTCTGCTTTCAGAATATGTATCAAGCAAGGGACATAAAATAGGACAAAAAGAAGAATGCATGCGGAGAGTTCACTTCGGAAATTGTTTAATGCATTTGTAATCTCTCTGCCTCTGCATCGAGCTGTACTAAATCAACTGTACAAAATGATTATTGGTTTATCATGTGGCTGTTGATGGTCGCTATATAACATGAGAAGCGCTCGGTGATTTGATGCCATATTCAACCTGGCTCAACAATATTCAGCATGCCTCAAGTATCCCATGCGCTTCGTTTTGTGCGCATATATATACACATATAGGCAGAAAAAGAAAGCATAAAAAAGAATGAACCATTAGCCCAACGTGGGGGTCGAACCCACAACCTTGAGATGACTGTTTTAAGAGTCTCACGCTCTACCGATTGAGCTAGCTAGGCGACAACATCCAGATTTTTCCATAACATTCAATCAAAAAAACTGCAGAACACAATTTAGATATACTTTAATTCACCCAATCGATCATTTCTTCACCCGCTCAATCAGCATATATACCAACTAAGAATTGGCTGACGCCCTCAGGCGTCAAAATCCCAACATCCGTAAACACCAGTGATATTAGGTCAGGTGTGGTGTAGTCGACCTCGGGGTTCTTCGCGAGTTGCTCCTTAGTCATTGTCGTTATAGTCTGCGGACCTCTTGCGGATGTTGGTGTTGAAGGGTCAAAGAAACCCCCTTTGATTGAGGAAGGTGCTCGGCTCATAGACGGGGTTGGAGGTGCAAGCATATTAATGTTATATTGCTCTCGAGAGGGCGTGCGTCGATGAGCGGGTAAGGTAAGTATAGATCGACCTTGAACAGGAGGGTCATAGCTATTCAGGAACGGATCGGTGAACGCTTGATATACAAGCTTCTTCTCGTTCTCCTTTTGCACCTCGGCGGGGCCTGGGCGAAGTCTCGATTTGGTAGGGTCAAGGGAGAGTGGATCCCTGTCGATGCCACCGACGTATGGAAGGTCGTGCTGAGAAAGTGGGAACAAGCGAAGAAACTTGTAGCTTTCGGCAAGCGCATAAAACGGTACGTTTGCCGCCTTGGCGATTAATGCTGCCTGGAAAGATCCAACCGCATTGATGAGCCCTCCTGACTCAACAACCGCTTCCGAGCCCACAAGGACGAGGTCGACTTTGTCCATAACATAGGCAACTGCAGAATCGAGCACGACTGTGCAAGGAATTCCGGCTGCTGTGAGTGCTTCGTAAGTTTTCATACTGTCTGCTTGATCAGAAATAGTTTATTAAGAAGCGGTTAAATGGCGTACCCAAGCCCCCTTGGACGAGCTTCTGTCACGTAAACAGAGATGCGTCGTTGCCTATGAGCATGCAACAACGCATGCATGACAACTCGGGAGTATGAGTGCGTCAGGATCTGGATGGCATTCAGTTTATGTCCTTCACATAGCCAAGAGGCCAGTGACTCACGACGGAATCTTCCTTAATAACACCTAAAGCATGCTGTGCAATCGTATCCCGACATGTAGCAGCTGTAGTCTGGGCATATTTTCTGCCTTGTCGAACGAGCTCGGCTTTGTGCTCCTCGAACGATCTCCTTGGCTAGATACAGGGCGATAGCTTAATAACAAGCTTGCAGTTGGAGCATTTGCGACGTACGGTGGTATCTTGTGGGAGGGATGTTACGTATCGAATGAACAAATCGCAGCCTGCGGTGAGACTCAGAGGCGTAGATGATCGACTCTTTAACACGGCCGCGCCCTTCTGGAGTGATTCGAGTAGTTGTTGCATTGTAGAGGCTAGTTTGATCTCGATTAACATTGAGTCAGTAAACCAATGCCCTTCTCACCATTTGAATGCCCAACTAATTCCGTAAGCGCGAGTACTGCAGCTAGTGGCATAGGCATCTATCATAATGTCAGTTGGGCCCATACCCAGAATACGGCACGCTTACATCCTCATTATTGAGTATGCGTGCATATGTTTCATAGATGTCAAATCGAGAGGCAGGAACCACCTCGTTCTCTGCAATATTATGAAGCGGTGCAACGACGGTCGGCACCTCTATACACCAAATTAGACGGATTTCACCTATCGGAACTATATTGTACTTACCGGACGTCATTATGAGATCGAGATCCCCTTGGCTAAACTTTGGCGAGTGGTGGTTGGTTTCAAAAGCAAGTGACTCCCATTTTGTTAATCCACGTGACATTCTAATCATGCCCACTATATGCACTAACTGCTGGCCCATACAACGTATGTTGAAATGATTCATTCAGAAAAATGATAACTAAATGCTGAACATAACATATGGGATACTAGTTTTTCGGGCCACTTTACGCCAACCGAGCGGTGAAAGCACCCAACGACTTTCCAACTTTAACCACCACAGTCTTCGCACTCGAATCGTACTTCCAACTCGACGACGAAGCCTTGTTCGAGTCAACATAGACAGCTTTTGGAGCGCTGGCCACACCCAGGAAGGTCACAGTCGCAACCTTGGAGTTGGTCTTGTAACCAGTGCTACCTTTGACCTGGAGCTGCTTGTTCGAATAGCTCATCGTCAACTTTGTCGACGACTTGGGCTTGATTGAAATTCCGTCGTCGATGTAGAGCTGGCCAGAGGCCTTGCTGTCAGAGCCGGGAGCAACAACAAAGTTGAAATCCTTTTCGCGAAGAGCCTTGGTCGTCATCGCACTGCTGCTACGCAGAGGCAAAACGGAACCGCCCTTGATGTGCAACGGGATGGAAGTAAGGTTGACGTTGGTGAGCGAAACTGTAGCGCCCTGGCCCTGGACTGGTTGATAGGTCAAAAAATCGTAGAAGATGTCCTTCGGGAGGTAAATATCGACCGATGTCGAGTTCTCGGCCGTAACGGGGGAAACGAGAATAGAATCGCCGTAGAAGAATTGCAGATCAATCGGGTAGGTGTTGGTGTCCTGAGGATATTTGAACCACAAGCTGTTGAGAATCGGCGATCCGTCCTCATGAGCCTGCTGGATGGCGGTGTACATGTAATCCATCAGTTGGTACCTGTTTAGTATTTGGTCAGTCTGGAAGCATATACCGACTAGAATACAACTCACCGAACCGAGATCGCATTCTTGGCAGCTTGGGCAACGCTCGGCCACAGGTAGAACTCTTGGCTGATAGAAGTATCACCATTGTGCTAAAACAGTATATCAGACACATTTCAAGCTATTTACCAGAAGGAAAACTCACGTTACGATAGAATGGGTTGAATGCTCCCAACATGGCCCAACGCGCGCACAGCGTTTCGGTTGTGTTGGCACCAAATCCGCACACATCACTACCAACCATCGGAACTTGATAAATACCAGCCATGGCAAGCATACCAGCGATCGAGAAGCGGTAGTGCTCCCAGTCGCTCAGGTTGTCACCGAGCCATTTCCCAACCTGAGCACCAGCTCCAGCAAACGTCGAGCGGGTGATAACTAATGGCTTAAGGCCCGGACGGCGCTGAATCATAGCATCGCGGGTTTTGCTGGACATCATCGTGCCATACAAGTTGTCTACATAGGCGTCAGGCATATAAGACAACACAGAACTATGAGAACTTACGAGTGTCGTATTCCATAAGACCATTGGAATGTTTGACATCCGCATGAACAGTACGATCACCGAGGTACGGCAAGACATTGCCAATCTTGTACGGAGGTTCGTTGTAGTTTATCCCAGTCGATGACTGACGAACGTCAATTGAACGCTTGGTGGTGTTGGTGAAAATGGGAGTGTTAATGTTGGGTGGGCTCGTGGTACGAGGGGGCGGGTTTCCAACGGCTTGCTCGTCAGGGTTATCGCATGGGTAGTTGCAGAACTGCACGGGGTGTCAAGAAAGGTTATTTGTGCAAAGAGAGAGCTTCCAACGCACCGAAGCGGCTTCATTCATATCCACCCAGACCCCGTCGATGTCTGGTTTCAACGTTTTTCATCGATTTAGAAACGTCCGAGGCGTAGGAAAGTGTAGGAAGGTGCAGGGTGGCGAGTGGGTGGCGGGTGGCAAAGAATTAGCAGGAACAAGCATTGGTCAGCTGTGGCGCTTATTTAATAAGTATAAAACTCACCAATACCAGTCGAAGGACTGAAAAACTCTTTAAACTCGGTGTTCCAGTACGAAGAGACGTTGGGGTGAAACCAATCTGGGTATACAGTTACGCCAGGCCAGACGACTCCCTTGTGGAGGGACCCGTTGGACTCTTTCAAGAAAATGTCATCCGAAACACCGCGGTCAAAGGCCTTGTATCCCTTGTTGGGCTGATATGCGACAGCAGGGTCAACCATGACAACTAGAGTTATTGTTAATACATGTGCATTAGTAGCGATAACGATTGACTCACTGTACTGCTGGTCATGGGCGTGCAAGTACTTGACAATCTGTTGCATCTTCGAGGTGGTGAAATACTGCGGGTCATTGGTAAAGACCTGGCGAGCGTACATGTAGTCTGGCAAAAGTCGTATAAGTCGTCTGTCACAAACCAGTCAAGCCCTACTCACCAATATCGGTCCACATCGTCTCCAGAGGGATTCCAGCAGCAGAGTAGTTCGTAATAACGTTTGAAACATCCACAAAGTCGCGGTAGCCATAACGACACTGGTGGAATCCAAGACTCCAGTAAGGAACAGACGCGGGAACACCGGCCTGCAAGAAGAATTAGTTGGACAGCCTAGAAAAAATATTCTGATCATACTCACAAGTTTGGCGTAGCCGCGAGCAACGTCGGCAGGGCTAGTCTTTCCGTCGCTTCCACCAATAAAGTAAAGGTCAAGAATTCCTCCTATGGTGTTGTATTCCAGGCTACCGGGGCGAAGCTTGATGTCCATTCCGTTGCTGTTGAGCAGTAACACGGCATGGGTACCGGTGGTGCGGTGTTCAAAGTAGACTGGATGAGCTCCGTACTAAGATATGCCATGAGTAGAGCATTAACACGAATGAGAAATGTTTACACACCAAGTTGGTACCAGGAGCAACACCATAAGCGTCACGGTTCCAAATAGTCCTAGTGGTATTGGAAGGGTCGAGGCGGAAAGTGTTGGTATGTTCGCCGAGACCATAGATGTTCGCGTTATTAGGGACGACGGTCTTAAGTCTGAAAATAGAAAGGCCCATAATGTCAGAAGCCTATTGGAACAAGGGACGAAAGACGGCCTGGAGGTTCTAGAAAACGCCGGGCACTACGGGGAAGAGTTCAGACTTACCGGAGATATTGCTCCTCAAACACAAGCGTGCTACCCTTGGTGTCGAACAACACCTCGCCAGACTTTTTACGAACAACGCTGAACGAGAACGGGCTCGCAACATATTTGAAGACGATATCTGCCGAGGACGCCGTGACCTTGGATGTTGGACGGGGGAAAACCTCCTCGGGGACTTCATATCGCTTGCCCGCCGAATCACCAATCTTGACATGAATTCGAGACTCTGTTGGAAAGGCTAGTAAGAGGCTGGCCAAAAACGAAAGGAAAGCGACACTCACTGTCTTCGTACGTAACCTGCAACTTGAGCTGCTGAATGTCATTGCCGTAGATTGCACAGGTAGCGGCGAGAGTCAGGTCAGCGCTCAGGCCGTTGCTGTTTGTCTTGACGTTCTTCGCAGTGTAGCCCTTGCAGCTGTCGGGGTTGGTATTCTGACGAGAGACGAGCGAGCCGAGATCGTGTTCGGTAAAGGCAGGGCCCGAGCCGAGGGCCGTGCCCACAAGGGAGAGCGTGGCCAGCAGAGTAGTTTTCATAGCGAAGACCACCAACTCAAGAGCTCCAGGTGAGGGTGGAAGGGATGGGGGCTCGACGATAGACCATATGTGCATTGAGACTTATATATAATTGGTTTAACGATGCGACCAAAACCGGGCTCGGCGTCGTTCAAAAGAAGGATTGTGTGGGGTCTTCTTCGTAGAACGTAATGTATTGACATCTTGGCGCCTCTGACGTCGGAATCCACATGGGGGAAGCGATCACTTGCCGAGTGAACGCTTCTCGTAGTCCGTGAAGGTCATCTGCTCAAGGGTAGCATTCTAATCGAAAAACATGCGAGCATCGCGCAGGGTTGAGAAGTACTTTGGGATTACGCGCGAGCAAATCTCATCTTCTTAGTGCCTTGTGGATGGCTAGAGTCTGAGGATTGTCTGGGGCCGAAGGCTGCTAGGTGGTCGTCGATGTTCTATACAGACCAGTTCGAGTATTCAGGATACAGCACGCTGCAAATGAATGGTGATGCTTGAAGCGGGAACCGGTAAAAATGGATAATTTATGCCGCGTTCGGGGTTTTAGACATCGATCGCAAAAGTATCATGCAGTTCTCTTCAGAACGCTGATTGTACATGAGTAAGTTTCGGTAGGAAGCCTCGTGTGCGGCCTCAATATTGAATGTGAATCCACGGGGAAGTAGATGTGGCAAACCGTGTGGTCAGTCTTAGCGAAACAACAGATTTGCCATCCGCATTGAGGCCACTGATAAGATTAGATTGCCGCCCAGATGACATACACGATCCTCAGGGTTTGTGCTCGAATTTTGGAACTGAACTTTACCGGCCCAAAGTCGCATCGTATTCTGTCATGGCTCGAACTGCATTCAAGAAAGCAAAAGCCTCCCCCAAACCAACAATACCGAAACAAAGTCCTAAAAAGGCACCTAGTCCGCCAATAGCTGTCGCTGAAGCTGCACAATCCACTGGTGCCGAAGCAGACTTGTCCTCGTCTGGTGAAGAGGATTCAGACGACGACGATGAAGGTGTCGACGAGGAGGGTATGAAGAACCTAGTACGCCTATTGGGCGAAGATGGTCTGGACGAAGTTGCTGAGCAGCAGCTGAGTGAGTTGGGGTTGGACGAGGCAGAAAGCGACGAGGAAGATGAAGAAGATGAGGATGAGGATGGCCAGAGTGTGTCCGAGGAGGAAGGAGTAGCTATAGCTGGAGACGGAGAAGGCGCCTCTGACAGTGGCTGGGTCGATGAGGACGAAGAAATGGAAGCTCCCGAGAGCGCGAAGGCTATCGTGGACGAGGAGAGCTCTGAAGACGAGGAGGATGAGGATGCTATTCCGTTGGATGAAGTCTCTGATGTGGACGAAGATGTGGTGCCAAAACAAAAAGTTGTGATCAACAACGAGGTGAGCGTCTCCTTTCCAGCATTTATTCCGCGCGCTAACTGAACTTCTACAAATAGCTTGCCTTGAAGAGGATACGAGAGACTATCGAGCTAGGCAAGGACATGCCTTGGACCGAGACGTTGGTCTTTACTACATCTGATCCTCTCAATATCTCTAACGCGGACGATGACCTGAACCGAGAGCTTGCATTGTAAGTAAATTTCCAATTTTTACGACAGTAGACGTTGACATTTGCTGCTCCAGTTATAAGCAGGCGCTATCTACCGCCAATACTGCCCGTGCCAAATTCTCGGCCGCCAAGCTCGAGTTCTCTCGCCCACCAGACTATTTTGCCGAGATGGTCAAGAGTGACTCGCACATGGAGCGTATACGACAACGTCTGCTTGACGAACGAGCAGGAATTCAAAAGAGTGAAACCGCGAAGAAACAACGCGAGCTCAAGAAAGTTGGGAAACAGGTTCAGGTGGAGAAACTAAAGGAGAGAGAGAAGAGTAAGAAGGAAATGAACGAACGAGTCAAAGGCCTAAAGCGAAGTAAGCTCTTTCACTATATTTCCCAGGCAACATTCTGAATTTGTCCTAGAGCGTGGAGGAGCTCTCGACGCGAACCAAGACGGCGAAGCGTTCGACGTTGCTGTCGAGGACGCAATATCTGAGCACCCTTCTAAGCGTGGCAAACCAAATATGAATCGATCAAAACGGGATTCTAAGTTTGGGTTTGGAGGGGCCGGAACAAAAGGCCGACGGGGCAAGCAAAACACCAAGGAGAGTTCCGAGAGCTTCGAATTTAGGGGCGGGATGGGTCGAGAATCGTCCAAGGGAGGTCGAGGAGGTCGAGGAGGTCGAGGCGGACGTGGAGGTCGGGGAGGTGGGCGAGGCGGTGGACGAGGAGGTGGAGGTGGACGAGGAGGATCCAAAAGACCAGGCAAAGACCGGCGTCAGGCTGGAAGGGCTTGAACTTGCAGCTATTTCATTTTGTATATTGTCTTACAGATTAGTTTGGAAGAATTATTCTTGGACTGTGAATTTGAAGACTGAGAATAAATCATGTTA
Source organism: Ceratobasidium papillatum (assembly GCA_037042815.1). Lineage (NCBI taxonomy): Eukaryota > Fungi > Basidiomycota > Agaricomycetes > Cantharellales > Ceratobasidiaceae > Ceratobasidium > Ceratobasidium papillatum. The sequence continues at coordinate 23,374 of JAYRCO010000001.1, read as the reverse complement.
GTCGCTTCCATCAGGCTGATGATAATTTGCCTCACTATCTGGTCTTGCGTAATGACCAACCACGTCCAGATCGAGTTTTCCTCTTATACAATCGTCCAAATCCACCTCGGCAGTCAAAACGTCTTCCCCACTCTTCAAAGGTCCAGCCAAGACATCACCGAGTGGGCCGACGATGACGCTTCCTCCGCCAATCATAACCTAAATCGACACAGAATGGTTCAGTAGACCTGAGTTGAGTGCATAGAGCGAGTGACTTGCCGCCTCTGGATCGGGATCAGTGCCCTCTGGGATCGCATGGCCGACTGGAAAGTCTTTCTGTTGTGCGTACTGGCAGGCTGCAAGCACGAAACAGCGACCTTCAAGCGCAATATGCGCCATGGTATGTTGCCAGACGGGGCGTGAATCGACGGTCGGAGCGCAATACAACTGCACGCCTTTGCTGTAATAGTGAGTTCGGACTGTCCATTCGTGAGCAAGGTGAGTTCATTTATCAGATAGATCCACGGCTTACGCAGAGGCATGTAGTTTTCCCTGCGATATTAATATAAGAAATGAATAACGCAAGAAACTTGAAAGGCTCACCAGCATATAGTCGCCGAAACCTTGGCCTTAACGTGTGAATGCTCCTCGCCGGTACTTTTATTTGATATTTGGCTGGTAGGGAACGCAAAGTCCAAAACGGGGATCGTGCTCCCATCACCCATACCCCAAACAATTCTTTCAGACGCAGTAGGCATAAGCTTGCGATGCTTCCCCACTAAACCTCGCTCTGGATCGACGAAAATGGCCGTGCAATACAGCGTACCAGCGCTCGCTGCATAATCATCTTTTTCGATCACACCTACCACAAGAAACACACCATAGCCACTAGCTACAGACTCAATACGTGCTCGAATAGGTGATCCGGGAGAGAGTGTGACAGCCGCAGAGTGATAGCGTAGGAACTCGTCTCGGCCGGCCGGCGTACGCGAGCCAACGACGGTACCAAAGGATGAGAAGCGCGGATAGCCGCCGACGCTATGAGAGCAGGTGAGTTGATCATGCTACCAATAGGTAGCCGATGGATGATATGAATCTGATATAGTGTGTATCCCAACTCACAAAGCTTCGGGAAAAACACAGAGCTGAGAGCCATCGCGCTCTTTTGCAAGACGAACAAGGCGATCGAGCTTGTCGAGCGTGTCCAGAAGGGAATACGCGGCAGTACAGGTTTGCACAACTGAGACTTTGAGTTTTTGTGCCATTCTGTTTGAGGATAGCCGTAGGCTGAGTTAAGGCGAGTGTTGTAGATCCAATTAGGAGGCCTGAGTATTGCCCACATCGGGAGGAAATGGTTTAGTCAGCCGATAATCACAAGCACTCTTAAAGCTTTATCGCAGGGTTTCAAATAAACATGCAGAACGAGTGATTAATTTAAAGGACAAGATCGAGTGATACACAGAAGGGACAGACAACTAGCAAAACAACATCATAAGAACATAGCCAGGTCCAGTATAAACTACTTGCTCGTGACACAAATTCCGCAAATAAACAAACACAAAATCCTGGACCTTGCTCAAGTGGCATTCGACCTTTCCATACGCCTTCGCTTTCGTTCCTGTTCCTCAAAAATGAGGGCTTCTGCAGCAGACATGGATCGCTTCTTGGAAGCATCAGACGACGAAGAGGCCACAGACTTGGTCCCCGATTTGAACACGTTCCCAGACTTGAGCGCGTTGCCTGTCTTGAGAGGGTTTGCACCAGCCTTGAATGCGTTCCCAGGTTTGAAGACGTTGACAGGCTTGATCACGGTAGCGACTGTGGCCGCAGAGACAGTTATAGTCTTAGAAGACGATGCCTCTAGCTCCTCGGACTTTATCTCTGGTTTGGTCGAAGTGGATTCTACTGAATCGGCAGGAGGGGATTCGCTTTTCTTCGGTCCAAAAGAAAGAACAAGTTTCTCTCCCTCGTCACGCTGAATTCCTTGAGCGACAACTTCTGCAGGGTCGTTACCATCATCTCCTCCAGCCTCTCGTGCCCGTTCAATCTGTTCAGCGATCAAGTTTCGCTCTCGTTGCTCGTCGGAAGTGGTCGCACGCTCTTTCTTCCGCGCAGCATCCTAAGGCAAGTGGTCAGTCTAATACTATATCTGACAGTGAATCACTTACGGCCTTGGCCAACGCTTTCGGGCTGCTATCGATCCAAGCAATGAACCATCCCTTCTCTGTCTCGTCGACATGTGCAATACCAGAGCGACCCAAGTGTTTCACAAACTCTGAGAGAGTTACCCATCGAGTAGAGTTCATGTGCAGATGGTGCTTGTCCTGGATGAACTCCTGATAAACCTGGTTGGCCTTAACTCGCTTGGTACCAAATCTACTAAGGCGTCAGCGTTTAAAATAATGAGAACTAAGTTGAACACGTACCTACGAGAGAGCAAAGTAACAAATTCTGACTGAAATTGAGAGGAAAAATCGGATATATGACGGCCAGCGTTCTCTCCGACCACAAGCATCTGTCGAAGGTGGGACTCGGAAGCAGCGTGGCACTTAAATCCATTTTCATCACGGCATTGTTTTTCGCAGACCTGACAGTACCACCGAAGTTTCTGCAGTCCTATGAACGAAATTTAGCTAGCTGTATCCATCTCGCTTGCGTTACAACGTACCCTTGGACTTCATGGCATTCGCCAAATATTTACTGTTGATCGACGATGAGAAACACATCAAGTGATTCGCAGAGAAATCAGCTTACGGTGTTCCAACTTCTGCGCGCGGCATGATGTATGATACTTGGAGCCCTTGGGATGGTGATAGTGAGTGATGATGGAGGTCAAGCACAAGTGGCGCGCTGCTGATTCATCAGCGGTGTGCGGGCTAAGCGCTAGGCGATTAGTAAATTGTTGTTTGGCCTAGCATCTTCTTTCTCTTCACGACCACGCACTAGAAAGTGGTCAGAAATGAATTTGCTTTCCCATGCAATTCCTTTACTTCGTCGGCCGCCTATACCAAAAGGACAACAAGCCAACTATTGTGATATAATTGATCATCTATTTGCTGCTACTCCTAACATCGACCAAACCTATCTCAGCTACAACCACATCAACCATCGTGTTGGACTGAAGCCTTAACAATACATAAGACAAATCGTTCTCCCTCATATGAGCACGGTATTTTCTCAGAAGGGTCGTCAGGCTTATTGCGGCTAGATCTTAGGCTGTTTTCAACTGTAGGTTCCAAGCTGGCCTTGGGGTTTCATTCCTCTCGCTTTTGCTTAATCGGCTATCCCGTATTGTGCACTTCTCCAACCTACCGCCATTCTCAACTACGATATTCTCGATTATCTTGGGTCGCCCGAATGGCACTATATTGAACAAGTGAGTTTTGGTCGCTCACCTCTTGCTTCCTCACTAGAGCTCCCAGCAGAGACTAATCCAATCTGTATGATTTAAAGCCTTCAAGGATATTCAGCTTACACAGGCAGATATCGCATCGTTGGGCACTTCAGTTTTAAATACCAAAACTCTCTGTCCAAGCCAAAGACATTCTAGGTCCTGCCGCATTTGCCAATAGGACTCAGTAGAATCAGGGACATCTAGCTGGAAGGGCTTGCTGCCCCCAAGCATCTGGTAGGGAGCTGGATCTCGCGATCGTACATGCTTAACTCACGCTCTGACCTCTAGCTCCGGTCAACTCATCTCAGCGCCACTCTCACGCAGTCGGCAAATGTTGTAGCTCCCGTCTCACACACGACTGCTACGTCAAGCGCTTTGATCGGGCTAATCACTCATTTATAACACTAGCTTTCTTCGGGCTATGTCACCTTCGAACTTCGATCCGCCTCCTAGTCTCTCCCCCTGAATTTTACTCTATTTCACTTACGGGTTTTATTACACTCTTTTTCAAGTATAGCTAGCTCGCTGGCTATTGTTCAATACCACACTCCTTGTTCTCTCCATGGGCGCTAACCATAGCAAGATAGACGGTAATCCGTTGCAGTCGACGGTGGAACGCACCGTAGCAGTTATCAAGGATCATGCTGATTTCCTACGAATCGTAAGTGTCTTACACATCATCATTTCTAGTCCCAAATTTAACATATTTCGCTGCTAGATCACGAGCGGCAAATGGGTAGTGGTTGACTTTTGGGCTCACAAGTATGTTTCAGCTTAAGCCTAAGCCCAAATCATTCTGACGGCATTTATAGCTGTGGACCGTGCCGACAAATTGCCCCCGTTTTTGAGAAGCACTCAAAGAGCTTTCCTCATGCCGACTTTTACAAGGTCAACGTCGATGATCATCCGGTGCGAGCCTAAATTTCTTCTACCTGAACGCTGCTTGCTGAATTTCCATGGATAGAAAATTGCGGATGACGCCAAGATTCGCACGGTAAGTAGTTGTATCGCCTTTTGTACTCGCAGCTGAACTCCCAACCTACCAGACGCCAACTATTGTAGTATTCAAGTCTGGAAAGAAGAAGGCACAGCTTAAAGGAGCTGACCCCAACGGACTCAAGGTACGCCTACCAGTCTGTATCCGTCCAGTTTGGTACATATTAGATTTTTAGACTCTTCTCGAGAAGTACACGGGTCAGGACGGGGTGGTTGAAGCCTAACTCGATACACCATGACGTCGACTGCTTATATGCTCTATGCTCGCTATGATTACAATATGTTTGACTAATATAATATGCACATGCACGATATGAACGACATCATAGTGAAAGACTACAACAAAAACACCAGTACCCAGATTTCTTAAAATTCCAACGACTTTACAGCCATTCCTAGGGGGTGCTAAGTCAACACTAGAACACATATTTCTGAAGCACCCACCTCGCTTTCGTTCTTTTGCATCGTTCATCACAGCTATAGCATGCTTTTCCAGCATCTCGACGTATGGTTTCAAAGAAGTATGCTCCCAATCTGATATTGACGTTGGCCAAGTCTATGCTATGCGCGACCAAATGAACTTACCTGAGCGATGTTCGGAACCAGGTTCTGCCTCTGGCACGCTATTGAGCTCTTGCAGCAATTGTCCGACTGATGGAACAGTTTCGGGATCAAACTCATCGACGTGTGCTGGGTCCACGGGAACGCATACCCGTCCTAACATCAGGTCAGTATGACGAGCACTTTCAATACTTATTACAGCAAAAAACTTGCCTGTCCCGGGATGGACACAAAATGGTGCCTTAAGCAAGTGATTACGATGCTTTGAAACTTCTGTATCTATTCGAGGATAAGTGTATTGTAAAACTACGTCCTCAACGGCCGCCTTAAGTATTGCCTACGTGATTATTAGGAACGTTTCGTGGAGAAAGCACAACAACAAGCCTACCCGCTCCTTCGTTCCTTTATCAAACGCCAGAATGGCATCGCGTAGTGCCTCCCATTTGGCTTGGGACGAGGTTCTCATTTCTTCCTCTTCATCTTTCCAGTCCGAATAAAGCGCTTCTGTTACGTCTGGAAATATTTTCAGTTAACAGTCTAAGCATTTAACCAAGTAGCAAATACCTTTATTAGGTATTAGTTCCAATAACTCCTTCCAACCTTCGGTCTTTAGAAAAACGTCTTGTTCATCGAGGATTAGACTCCCGAATCGGGTATTCAAAACTTTGAGCGCTCTCTCTATGGCAGGGTGCAGCGGGCCAGGACCGGATAAGTTAGATGCGGGGAGTCGTACGTTGACTTTTTTTGTTTGTTCTTTTCCGCCCTAGTTCTGTTATGAATCAGCACAGAGGGCATCGATATACCAGCATACCTTTACAACCTCGACGTATTGGACAATGGCGCGTCTCTGATCGTCTGTCAAGTCCATGGCCTCCTTGTCGGAGATCCAGAGATGGATACCTCGACGACCAGAGTATACCCATAGCAAATGTTTGTAGCCAAAATCATCTACCGCGATATAGAAGCTCTTCAATATCCGTATTTCCTCAATATTATTTGCCCACCTCTTAAAGTCTTGTCCAAAACTTCTACTGCCGCAGCGATGAATTTCCAGCATTTACGGCAAATCCCTTTCCCAGTACAACATGTTCGAATCGAATCGTAGTCGGTCATATCCAGGTCAAACACTAGTTCGCGGGCAGTGGGAGTAAAGGCACCCGGGCGCAAGGATTTTTTATCGCGTGGCTTGAGTGGAGACTTATTAGATAAAGACTGGCACCAGGTTGAACATACGAGGAGGGCGCACCCGTGCACTATAGACTGGACCAATCTCAAAACGAGTTGGATTGTACCGACATATCTCCTTCTTCATTTCCTCCACGTTCGCGAAGGAGTTGTAGCGTAAGTAGACATCACCTTGCAGTGTTAGAGCAAACTCTCTGTTTGTGATGAGACGCGATGGAGCATGATCCTGATTTAACCAGTGGTATATCGGTTTAAATGGATATAGGCGACGATAGAAAGCAAGAGTAACTTCAGGCGAGGACGCGTCAACTTCAGCTGAGGCCATGTCAGTGGGCGGAGACACGCGGTGTTTGCGTACAACACGTGCCGACCCACCCTAAACTACAAACGCTCGCTGCTTGTCCGCCACGATCAACTCTGTTCTCCTTCACTACTTTTCACTAAGGAACTGTCTCTTGGTACATTCATGCTATTTTGACGTCTGTAAATCTAGCTGGGATTTCCTATGCCACCTGTGCTACACTATCACTGTCCATGTGCTTCAGCTCCAACTGCGGGGCTCACTAGACAACCCCCACAAGCCACTCTCGAATCATCTGATGCTGAATTTCATCCTTTGAACTCACTTTACTTCTGTGAAGAGTGCGACACAGTCCGGTGCCCAAGATGTGTTGCGCTGGAAGTTAGCGGCTATTACTGCCCGAATTGTCTTTTCGAGGTGCCTAGTGCCAGCGTCCGAGGGGAGAAAAACAGGTGGGTGATGTTTGCTGTATTATCTCATATCTGATATCTTTGTCACAAACAGATGTGCGCGAAACTGTTTCCAGTGTCCGCATTGTCACAATACTCTATCAGTAGTACCCTCCGATCCACCCGAACGTGATCCTGGGTCACGGTTACCGGTCATTATCAACCCTGTCGGAGAACCACCGTTTATCCTATATTGCTCGTTCTGTCGCTGGGATTCTGAGGAGGTTGGAATTTCTTTCGAAAAACCCACCGGGCTCGCGTGTAAGCATTACCCAGATCTGAGGACGGCACAACATATCTTGATGCACCGCTTTACCCGAAGTACAACTCCAGCGCTTTGAAGACTCAGCTCCAGAAATTTTAGAATTTGATCGACTCAAAGATCACTTTGAGCCCTTGATTAGAGCTGCTGGTTCTGGTCCCGCCTCTCACACCCCCAACGCCAGGCATAACCCAATTACCGCCGCTGCCTCCCACGCGCTAGCCCGCGAAGTACCAGGGGTTGCACGACATCAAAGCGGCAAAACCGTAGGCCGATCCGCAAAAGCAAAAGCACCTGGCGATCCATGGGACAGCTATAGCGCCCATAATCCTTCATCAGGCGGAGATACCGGCGTTGGATTGGTTGGAGGTGCTGAGGAGGTTGAATGGATGAGAAATCTAGAGCGTATTGAAGATGTTGCCCCCGTCGAGGCTAGGTGGGATGCCAGTTGGTCCGCTAGTCTACGCTCAAGGTAAGCAGTAGGAGAAATACTTATTACTCAGACCCTTACTTTGTCTCAGTTCATTGGCACCTCTACGCATTCCGCTACACTCCAAAATGTCTGTTCGTTGTGCGACCTGTCGACATATTCTCATTAAACCAGAACAAAAATCCCAAAGCGTCCGCTACAAGATTAAACTTATGGCGTCCAACTACTTGCCAGTACTTGAAGCATCACTTACCTCCACCACGGGGTCTCCTGCTCGCCTTGTGCAAGGACGTAGCTCACCATTCTCGATTACTATCACAAACCCATTATATGACTCGATTCAAGTTCGCTTCCAACCTTACAATCCAGCCACATATCCTAACATCAGTCGGCCAAGTTTCCACATAACCCTCCCTCAAGGATTCCTTTCCGTGGCTGCCTTCGCAGAAGCCTGGGAGTACGATGATGATGATGAAGACGATGCTGATCAGGATCAGATGGTCCTTGATGCCCTTGAAGGCGGAGCGGGCCTGAGTGATGCGGTTAAAATGAGTGACGATAGGAATGTCTCGACCAGTACATCCCGAGGAAAATTGGGCACGATTGGTATTCTTGAGAAACGAGCTAATATGATCCGCATAGGCGGAGAAGTGGCAGTTTCACGGGACGGCAGCGGCGACGCAAAGGTATGTCAGTCAGCTTTATTATTCGTGTTTTGTTGTTCACCTTGAAATAGCTTATTATGCTTGTAACCTATCAATATCGCGCTGAAGAACCCCCAGAAGACCAGGCGCATATGCAAGCCGCTCGTAGCGCGGCTTCCCAGCTGAAGTCCTTCTCTTTTTTAACGATGCTAAACTTAGGCACGATTGCGCTAAAGGAGACGACCCGGGATCATGCCTGAATGGTACGAATATAGGTGACCAAGTGTACTGGGCATTGTATGTACGGTGTATGGTAATCTTGAGACGGTCACAGGATAATTCAAAACTCTGGCCAATGACTCGTGCTTATTGAATAGCTGTACCTCTTATATCTTTACAGCAAAGCGCCTATTAGATAGTACTCTGGCCAGGATGGACAGTACGTCAGAATACTCTAGAACTAGTTCATTGGATATGATGTTCAATGGAGCTAACTTGTAGTCAACCTGGGCATCCCTGCCACGTTTGTCTCAAATCCCAAGAGAGGGACCATTTCTTTGGATCCGCAATACTCCGGCTTTTTCGTTAACCGATGCATGCGACGCACAAGGTGCTTTGACTTCTCTTCCTGATGGCACGCCTCGCTTCCCAGTTCAGCTTGAACTTTTGGCTATGAGTTGCCTATGTGTCACACCATCACACGGTTCTGAATGCCTCCTATTGGTATCTGCGTTATCCGGAAAGTTGTCTGCGCTGTCTGCGCTTGATGTTACTTTGTCGGGCTCTGAGCGCTAAATGTGGGGCCAGGCTTCCGTTCCGCCGAGGTACTTCAACAGATTACGCTCTTGCTTTGACTCGTGGGGTCAAGCTAACATCGCAATACCAGCGATATGTGTGCATGAATTTGGCCGACTGTATGCGGGACAACACAGCACATCGCGAAACCTGTAGCATGCTGATAAAATATTGTCAGACCTTGCCAAGCACCAGTGGATTTTGTTATTGAGTTACTTGTTAAGGCGACACCTAGTCATGCCTGACAAATGATCATATACTGGCTCAGCGTGCTGGCCTACGACTAGTTTCGTGATGAATGTGCATAGCCGATCATCACGGGGTACAAATGCGTAATGAATCTGCATTCTATCCCCCTAAACTGATGGTGGCTTGATGGGGCTTTGCTGTGAGTGCTATGCACTGTTCCGATCCCCTTGAAAAGATAAAAATGATGGGCTTCATAGTAGGTTTGATGTCGGCGTGTCTAGTTTAGCCGACCGGATAGAGTTCTGAAAGATACTGGTTTCGGCTATTCAAATATGGAGTACTGCTCGTATATCCACCTTTTTAGGTACTCTTTCGAGAGAAACATCGATCCCACCGATGGGTGAATCGGCGTTGTACTGGCGCCTGTAGTGTTCGTGATTGTCTCAAGAAGCACTGCGCATAATCAGACCCCATTCAGCGTGGGCAACTCAGGAGTGCATCGCATTGCCCCACTTTTGGTCTTCAAGGGACTGGCGGCTCCTAGAGTTCAAGACAGAAAACGCTGTATAAAGGGGGCGACCAAAACACCATGGCTATAATTCATCCCCTTGTAGGATTCAACGATTCATCTACATCGACCCCTGGACTGCATCAATCAATAAAAATATTATCATGTCCTCCCCATCTCAGCTTCAACGTGGCCGAGCCTGCCATGAGTGCAGGCGTAGGAAACTCGTATGATTTTGCGCTGCTATACAACTACTTTGACTCCTGACATAGTTCTATATAGAAATGTACAGCTGAACGGTACGCATTGGTGATTGGGCGACTGCATAGAAACACAAACGTGCTTAGTGACGTATTGTTGTCCTCAGCCCAACTTGCGACAACTGTCAGCGAGCTCAAAACACGTCCCGAGGAAACTTGGCTACTAAGCAGTGCACATACGACTGTGCTCGTGAAGAGGAGATATGGAAACACTGGTCAAACGGCGCTGGTGGTCGAGGTGGGTATTATACTTTTTGGTCACACCAGCTGCTTACCTGAGGAGTCTAGAACACCCATCTAAACGCACATCTACCCCTTCCGCACATCCACCTCACGGCACTCACAGAAATGATGTGGAAGTAGAAGAGTTGCAGTCGTCTATGATTTGTTGGCCTTCGGCTTCCTTTGAAGACCTTCTCGCAACGTCTTCGTATCCCACTTTGACTCTTGTCGGACCTAGCCACGACAATTCACCGAATCCGTACCTCCCTAACCCCAATAGCGTACCAGCCCATGGCCAGGAGGATTTTAATATTGGCACGGATGTTTCTAGACTCTACGTTTCCGCACGTACCTATAGGTGTGATTTAACATTTTCTCATACTGCAAACGTTTAACGGTTGTTTGTTTCAGCTCAAACCCTGTAGTCTACCCAGGGTACGCGGCTCCTGGGGTCCCGAATCCAATGCTATTTCAGCCTGACCAGAACCAGGTATGCTGGTCAGATGTTATCGTAGACATTAATAAAGGTGTTGACATCAATCACGCAGTTATTTCGACTGCCCTATGAACGAATTCCACAATCTATGATGGATATACCGGAGCTCCCGGCAGATCCCGTGTACATGCAACATGGCTCAGGGCAGCCTCTGACACTGCCTAGACGGAGTAGATCATCCAAGTTACCTGATCATCAGCTTCGTTTTACATAGATTTTGCACTATACTCATTTTAATCACCATGCACCAATAGAAAGCCTTAAATATAGCACTATTTATCACACTCGCTAATGAAGCTGAGAAAGGCATGTGCATGTATGGACCTATACCCTCCGTCACCGGACGTAAACTAGTAGTCGGCGGCTCAGTTTCGTCTTATTATGACTTATGTTGGATACCAGGGAATATTCAAAGGTTACCTTATGTGGACGGCCGGATTACCAATGTAAACATATCAAGGCTGTGCATCAAGAACGAAGCCGTAGATTGGGTGGCCAGCGCCAAACATCGGGGGTCATGAGTGTGAGTTGCTCAAGAAACTCAGTTTCTCCGTGGAAGTAAATCGCATAATGACATGGTAATTTTATCGCAGGTTCTTGTGTGGTACACTCTCACGAGCGCCAGTTTGCATTATCTAAACCAGCTTTTGTTAGGCCTCCCCATAGTGACTGCTTATTGGAACCCACCTCCAAAGCATATGATTGTGTGCCGAGCGAATATTTACCGTCTTACAAAGATTACCCAGCCCAGTTTGATGCGGGATAATGTCAAGCCGATGTGGTGTATTGGAATGCAACAAAGGAGGTCCAATCTTAAACCCAAATCTCCTACAGATTCGCAAAAAGCTGAATATTCAATAGACGACGTGTAAGACTACAAACTTCTACTAAGACTACACACTTCATCTAGATAGGCTAAGTTGGTGATTCTGATGGGTTCTAAATGTCGTTCGGTGCTCTCTAACATTTTGTGTCTACGAACTTGCGGACCGACCAGCCATTCTCGTGAGAAGTGGATACGAATTAGCAGGTACCGTATAGTGTGACCAAGTTGGCGCTCAAGCGTTCTTAAAGTTTTATACCGTTTGTGTAAACCCTTTTTTGTGGGGACAAGTCAAATGACGGCTAAATTTATTTGGCGCATACATTTGAAATTATCTGCGATCCCTAACCCCCCCCCCCCGGTACGTGTTCATGAAGCTGAGATCGCGAAATAATTATAAACATAATGCTCCTCGTGACCGCCTGCTTATCAGGGAGGGGCACATCACGTTTCGAGGCTATGGCCCGCGCGGCAGATAGAAGCTCCTCGGACTTAGCCGCTGGAAGTGACGCCCTGTCACATGATTCTGCCTTTTTTTGCATATGTATTTACAGCAACGTGTAAAAGTGCCTGTCAAGCAGGTTTTCAAGAGCGGGATCCAGAATGGAATTTGAGAGAGGTCGAGGGCTGAAAAACGCGTGTAGGATAGCGATTTATAGCGACGTTCAATAGATATATGTGTCGTGGGAGTCACCTAAAAAGTGCGAAACAACCTATGTGCATATTGTAAGGAAGCATCGATGTCGCAAAAACGCGGGCTCTAGAGACACAATCGCGTTTTCCATGGCGGTCTGAGTCTCCGAGGTAACCAAAAGCTGGCTGATGCAGTTTGAAGTGATCTAAAACTGAATAGCAGCCCTTCTCTCGAGGAACAAGTTGGGATAGCCTAAGATAAGACTATTTCCTATCCCTCGATTCGTTGGAGGATAGAAAATTCGCTTAATTTTTGTAATTGAATCGAGGAAGCAGCATAGATACATCTTTTATTTAAGAAAGATTCATTCTGCAAGATTTTGGCCACTTCAGAGACTCAGGCCGTCATGGAAAACGCGATTGTGTCTCTAGAGCCCGCATTTTTACGACATCAATGCTTCCTTAAAATATGCACATAGATTATTTCGCACTTTTTAGGTGACTCCCACGACGCATACATCTATTGAAAATCGCTATAAATTGCTACCCTACACGCGTTTTTCAGCTCTCGACCTCTCTCGAATTCGACTCTGGCTCTCGCGCTTGACACCTTGCTTGGCAGGCAATTTTATAAACCGCAATAAAGTGCTGCATGAACGCATGGTCAAACCGTACTGAGAAGAAAAAACACAGAGAAAAGAGGAGAGAGAATAACAACGAGGGGCTAGAGGGGAAAGCAGACCGAAGTCAACTAACAAATTGAACAGCAAAAGTGAGCCTAGAGATAGAGGGGCTGAAACAAAGAGGACAGCAAGAAGGGACAGCAGCTGGTGTTCAATAAAAGCGGAAGAGTGAAAGAGGAAGCGGGATAGTGCAGTTAAGCCAATTGAACTTGCCAAAAGATACGGTATATGCACTATTGCAAAAGAGTCGTGTAGATGCCGGCAGGCTCTTATGTGTAATGGGAATTGTTTTAGAACGTGCACGGCGGTTTGTAGGGTCTCGTAGTCGCATCGGCACGATGGTAGGGACAACACAAATGTATTACTGTTCAAAGAAGCCATGTTCGAGTATGGACACGTGATTTTCCTTTACGCTTGGTTCTGTACTAACATTCAACTTGTCATGTGTTGATTTGCTAGTTTGTTTTTTAAAACTGTTTTTTTCTCGCACCCGCTCCCCTACTCTAAATTCACGTCAGGATTGACCACCTGACCAGCGAGCCACTCCTTGCGTCTCCGATGCCTGATGCCCCGGGTTTCCAATCTATCTTATCCCCCCCTTGCTCTTTTCTTTTCGTATGTTTTTTTTTCTTGGTCCATACGAGCACGACCAAAAAGGCGGAGTGAACGCCTTGGTAGCCCTTAGTAAGCAGTAGCCCATAGTTGCGCCAGGTGCCATAGGCGCGAAATATGTCCAATACAGAGTTTAGGTAGAACCCAGTGGCTCTTTCCATGTAAATAGTTCTTTTACCATTCTGTCGAGGCTGACTCACACTGAACCTTAGATATCCTGTCTACTAGGGCGTAAAAAGGATAATAATGTGATAGCTTTTGGGTAGTTAGGCCTAGGGCATAGAAGCGTAGCAGTTATAGAACAGAACTCGTCTACTCATGCCCGAGCAAAGGTACTTTTTCACCCGAGAACATACACCTTAGTAGAGTGCTGGAGTGGAGCTGACAGAGGTGGAAGTAGGCTTGGCGCCACGTGATCGATCACCGGTTCTATAAATAACCGCAGGTAACTTACTCGACAGATAACTAGACATCCAAGATTACGGATGAAACTTGTAGTAGACTGGTAGTGCTGTACGAATGAGTCTAGATGCTTCGAAAATACCACTTCTAGTAAGTCAGCCCACGAGTCACTTTATACCTACCAGTTGAGGCAGCTAAATTCGGGATTCTATTTCATCCGGTCTACTCAATCTATCTAGAATATTCTACTGATGAATCATTAGTACTAGAACCGTTTCATCAGCTTGAAGCCGATGCTGTACTTTCCCCTCCGAGTATGTATGCCCTGCGATGATGAGTACTGGCCGCACCCGTCAGCGTTCCTTTAGGCAGCGGAACGTTTCCAACAACCAGACCCCTGGCCGAATAATTCTTCAAATTATCGCGGTGATGGCATAGGTATGATTTGCATCACTAATAGAGGTCGTTGTCGGCAGGTCAGGGCTCTGTCTGAATACTAGCCCTCCACCTGCCAACATACGTGCAATATAGCGGAGTGTTCGCGCGGCAATCGTGTCGCTAACGATGGCAGTGGAACTAAATTATACCATATACCCATGTATTGAGATATACGTAGGCTTGCCGGCGGTGACGTCTCCGGGCACATATCGCGCATAGATGGAGCTCATGCTGATGGCTGTGTTACGCTAGCTGTGCAGCGATCGTCGTGAGAACAAACGGGAAAAAATATGGTACTGTTATTTGCTAGGATAGCGAGATCTCAGAGATGAGACCAGCTCCTTCTAGCTGACATGGGTAGTATGGTTGCAACCTGAAAACATACCCGAAAAACCCATCATTTTGATGATCATAGTATGCCTAATGAAGCCTAATGATACTCTTCTTTTGGAGTTTACTGAATCACGTGACAATGCCGATCATTATCGCTGTGCTTGGTTTTGACCTTTGACGCCCTAATTCTTGGTGATGCACTCATTCCGAGTCCACCGAAAGCCTCGTGGTTTTTTCGGCCAGGCATAACGTATTCTCGGCCAACAGGATACAGCATCATCGGCCAGGGAGAGTGCGGGTTGCGACGGAGCGCGAGAACACTGACTTCCAGGCAGCCTTTCTCATACCTCCTGTTCAGTCTTTCCTGTGAGCTCAAGCCTAGTTCTAAATACTCAAGTCATTTTGGGTGTCGGAGAAGCATGCCTCCGGCGGGGTAAATATGGGACATAGCTGCTCAGCCAATAGGTCGCGTAGATAGGGACAAAATGCCCTACCTTAAGAAGAAGCATTTGTCTCGGTATAGTACATTATTTCAGACGCTGGAGATCGCTTGATTAATTGACTCCATCAACACAGCCGCTTCACGATCAAAGCAGGCCAATTGATTCCTTGGGCAAGAGCTGAGGGCCTTCCCTGACTCGTTGAAGGTGTATACACGCGACTCAAAGCACTGCAACAGGGTCCATATGCGTGTTTTTGACTAGGGTCACGCGTACATAAATCCTTCTGCGACGCTCGTGTCTGATAGCAAGCAAGTAAAATGAACTACTCTTCTACTGATCTCTCGAGCTCATCGGGCAATGGACCACTACGACGCAACCAGGCTTGCCACCAGTGTCGAGCACGAAAGCTGGCGAGTTTTTTTTTTCTCGCTGCTAGTTTGAAACCATCTAATTGCTTTTTTTTTGTTTTATGTTTTACTTTTATACAGAAGTGTGATGCTGGGCGGTACGTTTACTATTCTTACCATACACGGCTACTGAGCTGACATTACATGCAAATTGTAGGCCATGCACGACGTGTAGACGTTCACATGCAAAAGCTGTCGCATCTTTGACAGCTGCTGGACAGTCTGTGCTCGCAGAGCCCAACTGTACTTACGACTACGCTCCAGGCGAGGACCCTTGGACAGCAACACTCCGTAGCGGTCTTGGTATATCTTCCTCATTCACTTTCATTGCGGGTCATAGACGCTCATGTATTTCTAGGCCTCACACCACCTCGGCCCTATAACAGCTCGGGGAGCGTGAGCCCCGCAAACTCGGCCTATGACGTCCATCCTTCCCATTCGAGCGGCCGTATGTGTCAACCCCTGCCCGAGATGAGATATAAAACACTGACCGAAGCGCGTTCAATTACAGACTCCAGCTCCTCTGGCCATGCACGCCGCTCTCCTCATTATCCACCATCGGCCCAGTCCTCTGCTTATCCATATGCTTCTGCGTCGTCAACACACCCAGCATACTCATCTCCTTCATACCCCGCTGCCCACCCTCCCGGATCTCATTTACACAATCTTCATCCGTCCGCTCCTCCAGGGCATCCATACCCGCCGACACTCGTAGACAATCTTGACTATGGTGAGATGGCGGACATGCTGTATAATCAGATGGAGATGGACCCCTCCGATTCGTTGTGAGTAGTTTCTAAGTCTCCGCTTCATTTTGAACGCTCACCAAAAATCCCTAGGTTCACACCTCGTCCTTCGTATACTGATCCTTACTTCCGTGCCCCACCCCCCGAGGATAGTTCACTGTTATATGCGCGGGACCCAATGGGTAAGTGGCTTCCGCTTGCAAGCACTGGCTCCTGTCTCAATTATCATCCAATAGCTTTGCCCTCTGGACTTCCACAATTCCACTCTGTGTCACCTCTCGACCTCGACGCGGACAGCCAACCTCCTGAGATGTATGGACAGGGACGTGGTTCCTCATCACGCGCGCGGTCCTCGCGATCCCGTCATCATTGATAGTTTGTTGACTCGTCAAACAAGTACTCAACTGCATATTGACTGAACCATGTCTCCATTTTATCTTGATTATGCTCTCTTTTATTTATACCATCTGAACAGTTTTATTCCAGAGAGGTTTCTATGCACTCTACTTGATGTTTTCATATTACTTACCTTGTTGTTATCGTAATGGGAGCTCAGTTGACTTGGTCTATGTTAGGTGCCCAAATGTATTGCTATGTACTTAATCTGTTTTATACATTGATTGTTGCTCAGTTCTCACCCGGAAGAAAAATTTAAAGTCCTTCAAGCATCGCAATCCCATCACATATCAGTCTAATGTACTTGTTGAACCGAGCGCCTACTAGTTTGGTGTCTTCATTCCATTAGTTAAATACAGTTGTTTTTTAGATAATGTCGAGACCACACTGGAAAGCGCATGCACAGGGCTCTGGTTCTTTACTATTGGTCGTGATGTGGCACTAAAACGTTCCAGAGCAGACAAAATATGAGCGAGTAGCGTGCACAGGTTACCGGCAAGTATATTTGGCCATGCGAGGAAAAGGCAAAGCCTGTGTTTTAGGAATGCCTATTCAAAGCAGTGCCAGCAGACATACGGCTCCGAACTGAGCATGATGCAAGAAGTTTAAAGATGTATGTATGCGGCGTTTGAATCTCGGGCACTTGCCTTATATAGGCTAATTGGTTAGCACTGAGCGCTTAGCTGGGCAGAGCGATCGAAGGTTCGCGAAAGCCCTGGACTCAGCCACCTCACGACACTGCATCGATCCGCACGACAAGAGCCTCTGTATAAAGCATCGTGGTCTGAATCGATACCCAGATCTTGTCCACACCTTCAGTGTATTTTATTCCATATCATTGTCATTTGATCGATGCCACTCAATTATTCCAAGTGGGATCAACTTGAGGTATGTTGTCGGTCAGAGGAAACAAACCTGAAACTCCTCTGATGAACAAACTTGCTTAGCTTTCCGATGACTCAGACATTGAGGGCCACCCGAATGTCGATAAGCGTAGTTTGATTCGGTATGTTAGTTGATACTCTGGCCCTAACCCCAGTCTAAGCATCTAACAGATGGAAACAACGGGATATTCATGAGAAGCGGGAACAGCGCAAAATGCGGATCCATGATCTCGAGAGCAAATTAGCGCTTTCCAAAGTTCTCAATCCTCGTATCGAAAAGATCATTGCCGATGTACAAGCTGAGGGTAAAGAACGCTTCAGCGCTATCACTGAACAGCTGAAGGTCAACCCAAGCTCGGATAAGCCTCCTGGCAACGCACCCAACCAGCCGACTTACGATATGATGCTTCATGAACTCATGCTTCAAGTTTGGAACGGGGTCAAAGAGGCTGGAGGAACGGCGGACGATTCCAACCTTGCTGACAAACTCGTTGCTGGGCTTAGGGACGCGATTGAGAAGCAGAACCAAGACGATGTGCAAAACCATAAGGATCTTGAACTTGAACTGAAGGAACAACAAAAACACATCACCAGTGATGATCTTCGAGATGGCTTCGATTCGTCCGTGAGTGCCTAAGTATTTTGTTAAAATCAATCTGACCCTCCGTCCAGGGAATATCCCATAACCCGTCACCCGATCCTACCGTCATGACCCAGCCCTTGGCGCCAAAGAAGAAGACGGTTGAAACGATTGAGGTATTAAACCCTAAGGGCAAGGGAAAGGTGAGATTAGATCACTGTATGCTCGTGCTACTCTTATCAAGTTCTAGGAGGTCGAAACTAGTGCTACGCCTGAGCAGGCGGATGATGATGACGACGACGAGCCATTGCCCGAACTCACACCGACCCTTACCGAGTTTGCCTCACTGCCCTTGGGTAGTTTCGATGCAGCATTCCAGTTCATCCAGTCTCACCACGATGTCTTCGTTCCTGGGGCCACCGATGCCTTACTTTTGGCAGGATTCAGGGCCCAGATGAAGGAAGATTCGAAGTATGCAAAGCAGTGCGTCAATAGAAGTCTCATGCTTCAGTATTGTGAGAAGCTTGGCCGCGACGGCGTATCGTTGTTTTTTCAAAGGTTAGCAAGAGCACAGCGAGACCAGATAGAGATTCGTTAATCGGGTCATATAGGATGTTATCGGAAAACCCTCTGTCTTCTAGCGGCAAACGGCTTGCCCCGAACGCAATGCCTCGCGCGGTCTTTGAGAAAGATGTGGACGACACATATAACATGATATGTATCCGAGCGGAGAAGGCCAAAGAAGAGGACGCCAAGGCAGGCGCCCGCGAAACGATCCAGCTTGTGTGCGAGAACCCGGACACAGATGTGCAGTTTAATGTTCCTGATGGACCGCCACCAGAACACATTACTCTGGAAGGTGAAGGAACTGAGCATCTTGATCCTGTTCAAGTTCGCGAGGCACTCATGCGTCGGTGGGAAATGTTTCAAGCCTTCCCTCCAATGCTGCAACAGGCGCTCAAGAATCAAAGCCTTGAGGAAGTCAATGTCGAGCTGGAGAAGATGGAAGTTCCGGATGCTGAAGAGATCGTAAAGCTGTTGGACGCGTCTGGCATTCTCTCGTTTTCTTCGTCAGATATTCAAGACGCAACCCAGGAGGGAAAAGGAAAGGAAAGGGCCTACTCTCCCGCATCGGATCCTGAATGATTGTTGCCAGTTGGTCTCGCAGTGCGGCCAATATCTTGAATAAGTGCTATCTATCAATTTATGAATTTACATGACTACCACATCAAACATTTTCTACATCTGATGTAATTCACGCAAGAGTTCCTCATCCAGCTCGTCATCGTCACCATCATCCAACCCTAACCCCATCGCAAGCCCTAAAGCAACTCGTGCGGCTGCTTTCCGTCGTTCATCCATATCTGTGATTCCATTGATTTCAGCTCGCATCGCTTCTAGGCTTCCCAACACCGAGGTCAAGTCGAACCCTCCGGGCGCATCATCATGACCTCGTGTGTCAAATATCCGCTCGGCAGTTGCCTGGACGTCCGCAGAAGACGGCAAGCTGGTGTTTCGCTCGTCTATTGGTGGCACTGAAAGAAAGTCTGAAAAATCATCTTCAAACCCCGTGGCGTCGGTGTGAGTGCCAGCCTTGACGTCAGGAAAATGAGTCTCAACAGTTGAAGGGGTCCATGCGTTATCGTTGTCGAGCCAAGTATTTAACTCCGCCAAACTTTGTGTTGAGGGACCAGCCTCACCGCTGAATAATGAGAGATGATGCGGAGGCGCAGTGTCAGACACTGTGGCAAAGGATGTGTCGAATGTGTCATAGTCTGGTCCATCGTCAATATCGGAGGCTAGAGCGGTGTGTCGCAGGCCACCATGTGGTGTACGAACCATAGAAGGCCACATAATCATATTCAAAGCCTCTAAGATGCGCGGCAAACCGGTCACATCTGATTGTTTCCA
This sequence comes from Ceratobasidium papillatum, assembly GCA_037042815.1. Taxonomy (NCBI): domain Eukaryota; kingdom Fungi; phylum Basidiomycota; class Agaricomycetes; order Cantharellales; family Ceratobasidiaceae; genus Ceratobasidium; species Ceratobasidium papillatum. The sequence continues at coordinate 3,412 of JAYRCO010000001.1, read as the reverse complement.
TGAGTCAATTTAATTCCGCGTTTCCGAGGTGTCGTTTTACATACCATACAGAAGTTCCTCTCCGTCGCCGGCGGAATGTAGCTCATCTTCTACATCGACATATTCAAAGTTATGCTCTGCAAAGAACTCCTCGATACTTTCGGTAGAACTAGGTACCGAAACGTCAGAGGGAGATGGGAGAGCAACGGCAAGAGCCACCTCCGGATCGTGTGCTAGGTAGCCTTCACGCATTGAAAGAAAAATATCTTGATAAGCCTGCCGCTCGAGTGGTGAGTTTCAACCAGAATTGAGTCAGAATGGCCCTACCTCGCCTTTCTTGAATACAAATATTAAGGCTGGCACACGCTCTGCGTCGGTCTCAGGCGGCCAAAGAGGCTTCGCTGGTGGTTTAGAGGCTTGATGCAAAAGCATATGCACGGACGCGGTGTAATACTTGTTTCTTAGCGTCCATTCAACATAGGATTCATCGTCGGAACGAGGAGCCAATGACGTGGCTGTAAGTTCCTGAACACCTATAAAGCAAGGTTCATAACTGTCAGTGATGTGAATTGACAGAATCATGCTTACGACTAACAAGTTCTTGGCTATGAGCAAGGTCTCCCGAGACAACAAGAATGCGACAAGCGGGTGACAAAGATAGTTCAGCTGGCTCTACGATAGACATAGTGTAAATCCCGCCGATACGAAGAGCCTACTAATATTTCTGGCTCTATGGGATTGCTGCTAAACACGTGAAGACCAGGTATGTTGTGTCAGCGAGCAAAAGCAGCGACGTCAGGTGATCGTTGACAGTGGCTATGTTTGGTAATCGGGCCTAACACAGCCACACCTGGTTAGCTCAATCAGTCCTACTCGACATTCTCAAATGAACATTATTTCCATCTCCGTGAAAACTTCTATTTCAAGAACATTCGTTTTTGACGGTGATTTTTTTTCGAGATGTCATTCTACTCGGGCCAGTGTAGATGCACGTTGAAACATAGATATATAGGCACAAGATAGTAAAATAGTCAGAGTGTTCGCCTGTGATTGAGGATTTTTTTTACTAATAGAGATTTTGGGACTCGCTCAACAACACTGAGGCTGTTTGGTTTCGAAGAGGTAAGGTCCGCTAAAACTGGGAGCTTTTATGCATAGCCAGATTTCATTGAGCGAATATGGGAGTCTTCCGTCCGTTTCAGTCCCCCACCCACCCACCTCCCTTTGTCCCTTTGGAACCGGGTGCTCTCTCGTATTCTCGTAATTCTCCTCTCATTTTGCTGTGATTTAGTCGACTGCGTTCTCGGCATCTTGTGTATGTCTTATACACGATATTCATGAATCTGCCCATCAACTAATAGTAGCATATGCATTCAGTCACACTCAATTGTTCCCGAGTCTTCTGTTTTAGCTTCATACCAAGTCCTGCTCGAGCACAAACCTGTACTTGGCTTTACCCAACTTCATAGCCTCCACGGTTTCCTTCACCTTGCTCATAGGATACAGTTCGATCCATGGCTCGATTTTATGCACTACTGCGAGGTTCTACGCCAAGATACAGGCCATCAAGGTCGAATAAGGGGGATATATGCGCATAATCAGCTCACCATCATGTCCAGTGCCTCTTTTTTCGACCCAATAGCAGATCCCCCAAGACGACACCCGTTAGAAATGAGATCGAGGGGGGTAATTTGAGGAAGTGGAGTATCGGGAACGCCAACGTTAATAAATGTGCCATAGATAAACAAAAGTCTAGGAGTTGTGTTAGAAGAAAGTTCGGTAGTCTCAAATGCGGACACAGACTTGAGATATTCGGCCAGAGGAAAGCCCTCCGAAACGTCGACGGTCGAAACAATCAGATCAAGCATGCCAACCAGGCTGGCCATGGTTTCCTATGCCATGCATCAGTTCACGTAATGTCGAGGAAAAACGAATCTCGACCTTGTCTTCGCTGATCACAAAGTGGTCTGCCCCAAGCTTCTTTGCATCCTGTTGCTTACGAGCGCTATGAGAGAACACGTACACCTCTGCACCAAGAGCTTTCGCCCAAAGAACACCATAATGACCCTAGAAAGATATACAAGTTTAGAAGGGGATCTCTGCGACATCGAGGAATCCACTCACGAGGCCACCTAAACCAATAATGCCAACCTTCTTTCCGGGGCCGCAACCGTTATTCACCAGAGGTGAGTAAACAGTCAATCCACCACACTAGATACTATGGTAAGCCATCACAAATTGCACGTAAACATGATGCACCCACCATCATGCTCGCGGCGTGCTCCGACTTAAGCTCCTTGGGGATTGGAAACACAAACATATGGTTTGCACGGATTGCGGTACTGTATCCACCCTGCGACAACGTCCCATCCGGGTACAGAGAATTCTATACGAGAGGCTTGTGTGAGCAATAACAGATTACACTACAATGTAGTCAGCTATAGACGCACATATGTATCGATGGCCTCCGGACAATAATTTTCGCGAGCAGAGTCGCAAGCACGGCAATGTCCGCAGCTATGAATGCGAGCACCAACGCCTACGCGGTCTCCCGCTTTAATGCCTGCTTTCTGGGCAGCAATGGAGCCAACTCGAACTACGGTGCCGATAATTTCGTGTCTATTTTGTATATATGCAAATAAGAGAACCGAGGTTTTGTATGATTAGTACACTCACCCAGTGACAAGGGGAAGTCCTTTAGCTTGGCCCCATCCGCCAGTTAGGGTATGGACGTCGGACCCACAGACGCTACATGTACGGAAATATTAACAAAGGCTGTGAGACTGCTTACTTTCACACCTACCCGCAGTGAGTGATTGCGATGTCGACATCGTCTTCCTCCCATTGCTTGGGCTTGATATCGACGACTTGAAAGTCGCTCTGCCCAGGGCATTAGTGCTAGGGGTGGACAGTTACCATAAGTGACTTGCCCATTTTTCATGGCTATGGATAGCATATCCCTTGAATTCGATGGAGTCAGTCATCGTGTGAGAGGATAAAGGTATTTGATCGATCAGGAAGGTTGAAAGTTGAAGAAAAGGCCACCAAGAGCTGGCTTGTCGGAGACTCCTTTTATACAGGATAATTTGATTTCAGATGACTGATGTCATTTTCCCCGATGGGCAGGACTGGTCGTAATAGCTCCCGGCGGGTGACATTTCCACATTAGAGTGGAGGCTATAAAGTGGAGGCTATAAAGTGGAGGCTGGTGGAGGCTGGTGGAGGGGCTTCATGTGCGGCTGTGGGTTGACTGTTTTGCTTTCAATTGGTAGGGAAGGGGATGCAGGATGGTGGAGGACTTTATCCAGAGTAGAGGTGGAAGACCATGCCATTAGGTGGTCAAGCGCCTTGTAACCCATCAGGAGAAAATCGCTCATGGTATGAGCAAGACGCTCATGGCATGAGCCATTTGAGCACTTTTGAGCAAGGGGGA